>JAJDMY020000898.1:0-11554 GCA_022345705.2 Sabuloglossum arenarium
GAATTCTGTGGAGTTGGTAGTGATGCAGAAATTAAGAGCAGGAACACGTGTCAAGACATTTGGCCGCGACCTGCGTACCTGCACTATATTAAAATAGTCTCTTGGTGATCTTGCATCCAGAAACGGAGGGTTTGGTCGTCGTTTTTGAGGCATTCCCACTTACCGCTCTTTGTACGAGGTTAAAAATGGTCAACCAGCTTAATCTTAGAACGGCTTCAATAGAGGTTAGAGCAAGGGTGGCTATGTAGCCGGATAGCCAGCTATAGACGAAAATTAGTTAGCACCGACAAATAATCAGTTATATCATCACACAGGTGACAAAAAAAGTGAGACACCAAAACTAGTACAAACAACAATGCCAATTAAATTATCTAGTAGAGAAGTTCAGCACTCAAAATGCTTATGCTTCTGCTTAGCGTCGCCAGAGCAACGCCTTCAATTTGGGTTTAGTGGCTATAAAATAAGCAGAATTCGATAAGCATATACCTATATAAGCATTGCTTATATGCATGCTTATGGGTTTATTTTGGTGTTGGGAATAAATATGATTGGTTGAACTATGTTTCTGTAATTTCCGAGCCGTTTTCTCACAGCTGTATTCGGATCATAATCAGCTTCTAAGTGCTGAACCACTCCCACCCAGCCATGCCTATTTCGCTGCTTCGGCCTAGCATAAGCATAAGTATTTCAGGTGCTGATCTTCTCTAGTAGCCGGTCAATCTACCTTTGCTGTCTATTACATCTTGTAGTCTCGCTAGCATTGATTTTGTAGAAAAACTAACTAGAAACTCTTTGATATGCCTAGTTTCTAAAACTTGATTTTTAACTGTTAGAAATCAAGTCTTCTGGGTACAGTAGATATGCTGAGAGTGTCTAAAGGGGATGCCTGTTGGAAATTGAGCCTTCTGGGTACAGTAGATATGCTGAAAGTGCCTAAAGGGAATGCTTGTTGGAAATCAAGCCTTTTGGGTATAATAGGTAAACTGAAGGTGACTCAACAAGATGCTTGTGACATCCAAAGAAGTTATTGGTTGGGAAGGCTGAGAGTATTTGTAGTAGGTGCTTGTGTCACTTGGTTAGGCTGATAATACCGGAAGGAGTGTCTATGACAACCAAGAAATTAGTGAGGGAGTACCTCTGTATATCCGGAAGATAGGTAGTTATAGGAGCTAGCAGTGGCAATGGGTTACTCTTTTGGTTACCCTGCTCAAGTATCTAGGTCTAGTTAAAGGTGCTTAAACTAAGTAGCTTAGTTTAACTAGATGATAGTGTGTCTCTCAATTAGACACTAGGTTATAGCTTAACTGGATCTAGGTTGTATTTTGTGTTTTTTCCTTTAATCCCATACAAAATAATATTTTTAAAAAATATAAATTAATCCTGGAACATTTTCCTGGGAAATCTCAACCAAACCTATCTGGTTAAGGACAGTCAGTTCATTGTGGTATAGCCACTCATATACTGTATATCCTACACACAGACCAGTTATCAAGTTATTATAGCTAGTTATAAATTCTAATTAAAGTCTTTATTTTCTAGGTAGGTGCAAGCCTATTTCGTATTTTTGAGTATCAGTAACATGCTGTATCTATACCTAGACTAGTTAAGGTAATTCTTGCTAGTTTAGAGAAATGTTACTAAATTAGTGACTGAAGTGTAGTATTTCTCAATTTTTATCATATCTTCTAGGTTGCTAGCTAGCTAGTTATCTAACAAAGTCTAGTTAAGGAATTGAAGTAACTGTAAGTTATTTATTAGGTTATGTAAGAACCTTACGCAAACAATACTTTTAGGCTTGGTGGATAGTTATAAAATCCTAGCGTGGATCTAAAGTCCTCGTAGTAGTGTGGGGATAGCTGCACTACCGGGTGCCGACAGTAGGCAGCTAGCGTGACGCTGTGGGGTAATATCTAGATAGATAGATGTATATAGGATTCACGAATAGACTCTTTGCTATAGCGGTATGCTAGCTGCCACACGTAGACCCTATTGCATTGCTATATAAAGAAGAACTGATCGCTGGCCTCCTAATGAAGCTAGCCGATCCAGCTATATAGAAAGTGGAGTAAAAGCGGGGTCGTCACCTGATGCACCCCGCCAGGAAGCAACCGTGGCTGTGTGCGTGAAGCGACAGACTAACTAATGAGAAGTCCGCGACCCTTGTTAAAACTATGTAAAAAAACTCTATAGAGAAAAGCATGGCAAGAGTACCTGACTCTATCGGGCTCACTTGGCTCTCTGAGTTGGGTGAGGGTTGGTATCAGATGGTCCATCGGTGGCCCGCTTCCACTGATACTCCTGCAAGGTGCTCTAAGCATGCTTGATGTCCGCCTCAGCTTGCAAGGAGTCCTCTGATGACGAAAAGCCCTTCCACCTCACAAGGCATTGCTTCTTATCACGGCAGATCCGATCATCTAGAATGACTTCTACCTCTCATTCTTCGCCATCTAACTGTCATAGTAGTACCAGCTATAGTACTAGCCATGTCCATACAGCAGTCTGTTGGGGAAACGCTACCTAATGGCAGGTCCCCCAATAGTCATCTTCTCGGCCGAGAGAGTCAGGTGACGGAGAATGTCATTCTGAGCCTACACCGCAGTATATAAATATAGCACGCTGGCCTGAGTAGAGAGGCCAGCGATTAGTTCTAGCTTCAATAGAATCCAAGTTATTATCGATCCATCGAAATACTTATCTTCAGGAACCCAGCGACTCGCAAGTAGTCCGTCCCATATAGAGTCATATCGCATTTCACAGTAGCTACATGTCGGAGCACCAGAAAACCACAAGAAGATCGATTGACGTTACACTATCCACGAAGCTTAAAAGTACCCTTTGCGTAGGGTTGTTAAACTGATAGTTATACAGTTTCGGGGGGCTCCGGCGTGCCCTTGTCGGAGCGCCATTGGTACGGTTCCAACAGGGACACATAGAACACCAGATGAACTTTCCTGAACGTCTTGAGCAGAGCTAATTTATAAGCCTGCTGCCCGATGGGTTCCAGCACTTTGAACGGCCCCAGGAAGCGGTAGTCTAGCTTCTGGCTCAGCCTGGTAAGCCTTATGTTTTTAGACGATAGGAGTACTATGTCCCCTACATTGTACTCCCTCGGTTTGTGGTGCTTGTCATAATACTTTGCCTGGTATGCTACTGTGGTCCGCAGGTGATCCAGGAGCTACTCACGTATATCTGCAATCTGCATTGCTCGTTCGTGCACTGCTGGGGTCTCCCCTTTAGGAACGTCGTCCTTGATGTCCCATGTAAACTCGGAATTGTAGCCATATATAGCAAAGAAAGGTGTAGTTCCGGTGGATACGTATTCTAAATTATTATATGTGAACTCCGCAACCGGCAACTTCGACACCCAGTCGTCCTGCCGGTCCCCAACACAGGTCTGCAAGTAATACTCCAGTACTTAATTCCGGCGTTCTGTCTACCCGTCAGCCTGCAGGTGGAACACAGTGCTTAGTCGGCATTTTGCCTTCATATAAAAGCATAGAGATGACCAGAATCGGCTTGTAAATACGCTGCCCCTATCTGACACTATCAATTGTGGGGTTCTGAAATCCTTGACGATATGATCGCAGAAGAGCTCTGCCAGCTCTTCGGCGTTGATCATCTTGCGGATCAGAAAGTACTTAGCCATCTTAGTAAAGCAGTTCATGATAACTAATATCGCGTTGTACGCCTTCTTATCGCCGTCGGTATTCGGCAGCAACCCAGTTATCATATCCATAGTTATATCTCGCCATAGTTTGGTTGGTGGTGGCAATGATTGCAATGTGCCATATGGGCGATGCCTGGGAGCCTTAGTCCTTTAGCATATATCACACCCTTGTATATACTCTTTGACGTCTTTAGGTAACTTTGGCCAGAAGTATTTCCGCCGGATTAACGCTGTGGTCTGGGTGGCGCCAAAGTGTTCTGCATATGGGTCGTCATAGTTTGTCTTTATGATCTCTTGCCTTGTGGCCAGATCTTCCGGCACATAGGCTGACCCTTGGCAGCGCAATAGGCCCTTGCTATCTAGCTGCTAATCGCCAGCGTTCCGAAGGATGCCCTTTGACATCTTACTCTTTAGATCCGCAGTTGAGGCATTTCTCGATTGCAGGTCTAAAAGTAATTTAGTAAACGATGCCTTAGGTTCTTCGTATGCCATTTTGGTGACTAGCACCTTCGATGCTACCTACCGTAGTACGAGGTGTTCTAGTACTAGTAATGTGTCCACCATCGTTGCGCTGCAGCGGATCAGGAAAAGACTCTTTTTCGCTCCTCTCCTTACTGCTCATATCCATGAATTGACTAGTCCCATCTTTTGGCGAAGCACTTGCGGCCCCTGAGCGCTCTAGTTGCTAGGCAGGCAGAGCGCTTGGCCTCCGCCTGTCTCCAGGTTTGGCAGACTCATCCAATACCTTAGGGGGTATCTGACCCCCAGTCATGGATCTAGTCAAAGCACTTATACTATAGGTTTCAGCCCATAGTGGTGCCTAAGGCTGTACACAGTCGTTGACCAAGCTCACTATGTGAGCTTGCATTATGGCAACGAGAGGTCATGGCCTGCCTTCGGCCAGCCCCTTTTCAAATTTCCAGTAGAGAGTTGGTAGTAGTGTCTCGCCGTTCCGCTCCCCTTGGTCCACCGGCTGATAGTCGGGTCTCCTTGACAGACCATCAGCTGGGTTCATTGACCCCGTTCGAAATTATATTTCAAAGTCAAATGCTGCTAGGCGCTCCGCCCACCTGGCTTCACGCCGGCTGAGCTGTTTCGTAGTCATGAAGGTATGCAGATTGGCGTGGTCGGTCAATACTATAACGGGATACATACTACCCTCCAGGTAGTGCCGCCAATGCTTGAAGCTTCTGACTATAGCCAGCATTTCTTGGTTGTGGGTCACGTAATTCCTCTCTGCTGAGATCATCTTTTATGACCAGAATGCCACGGGGTGCCAATTCTTTACCCCCTGGCTGTCCACCTCTGTGGAGTTGGGTTGGCTCAATATACCTTCTAGGGCAAATCCAGATGCATCTGCCTCCACTCGGATCGGCTTTTTAGGATCGAAGTGTAGCAGAACAGGTGCTTTGGTAAAGTCTTCTTTCAGCTGTGGGAATGCCTTCTGAGCTTCGTCAGTCAGCAAGAACGGGCCTGCATTCTTGCCATTCTTACTACCTTTCAAGAGCCCGCTTAGAGGTGCAGCAATCTTCGAAAACTGTTTAATAAACCTCCTATAGAAGTTTGTAAAGCCTAAGAAGATCTGCACATCCCTAAAGCTCGTCGGCTCTGGCCACTCCTCTATGGTCTTGACCCTGCCGTCCTCCATCGCAACTCCATCTGGTCGCAGGACATACCCCAGGAAGTCAACTGTAGTATTACTAAACTGGTACTTTGACAGCTTCGCATATAGTCCGTTATCATGGCTGACTATGGTCGACGATCTGGGTGCCGCAGGCGTCGGTTGGGGCAATGGTCAATGTCGTCTAGCCGACCGTCATGGAGGTAGGCTAGAAAATGAGCTAATATAGAATAGGGTCATAGACTATAGTCGGCCTAGTTACAACTAAGATCTACCTGGGTAAATACAAGTATTGACCGATAGGGTTCCTAGCGAGGGCCCCATTGGTCCTATATACGCGGTTTGGGTCCGCCAAGACGTTGCTCTTGACAATGTTAACCTTAACAAACATTGGCCTTCGGGGTTGCTCGACCGACTGTTGCTGAGCCTACTACTGGCTGTGACCTTGCACCAGGTCAGTGCCCTTTTCCATCTGTAATGTCATTCAGCTTGGCCGACTAACTATACCTGTAACGGCCTTGGTCCGCCGTGATGCCAATCTTGGTGTAGCCCTGGGTTGTCGCCCCTTCTCCACCTGTATGGGCAGTGGGTCTAGCCGACCGCCTACACCTGGTATGACTTTACTGCTGTAATATTAGCCCCCCCTTTCGAGTTCAGAGTCCCTTGATGCTTAAGGGTTATTCTGACTGAGACAGTGACGTCCGTTGCTACTCCTTTGTCGATTGTTTTCATTGTGATTACTGTCCTTTCGTTGTGTATTGTGGGGGCTATAAGTGTGCCGGTGGGTAGAAGGATAATGTATTAAGATGGAGATTGGCTCTCCTAATAAGCTAGCCTCTGCCAAGCCTATGACTAACAACTCGCTTACATAAAACTAATATGAACGCACTTCTTCAGACATAGAAATGCCCTCCACAGTCGCCTCTCTTTCAAACATCACGTCCCACAGGTTCATAGCCTGTAGAATAGTAGGAGCAATAGAAGCAATATGGACATAAAAAACTCAAGTGTCAATGTAGTAGAAATAATAAAGGAAAATCTCTCCACGTTGGCTGAAAATAAGGAGCATCGTCACATATAACAAACTAATAAGAAAATAGACGAGAGAATTGGATCCACCATGAAATTCTGGTCTAGAAGATATATATCAGCTTAACTCAGTCAATTTCTTGGCATCGGGGTCGTCGTATCAGGAAACAGAGTTGATAGTTAGACTCGCAGCAAAATTTCTATATAGAAAGCCTATAGAAACCCCCGAACGTGTCATATGGTAATTTCTACCATCTGGAGATCCTCCACTTCTACAATGTACAGTGCTTCAAGAAATCGCATTGCGCCGAGCGCCGAAGACCGGGGTATAGGGGTTTCTCTAATTTCCCCTTCTATATAGATCTCATCTGCCTCATCCATCCTTCTTCTTTTCTCTTTTCCTTTTGTGTGGCCACACTCCTGTATATGTCGAGTGCCTTTGCAAGTAGTATAGCTCTCATTCCTCAGTCTGGATACTGTGGAGGGCATTTCTATGCCTGAAGAAGCGCGTCTATATTGGTTTTCTGTAAGCGAGTTGTTAGTCATAGGCTTGGCAGGGGCTGGCTTATTAGGTAAGCTGACCTCCATCTTAATATATTATTCTTCCACCCACCGGTACACTTATAGTCTCTACAATACTTAGTGACCTATAGGCTGCAGGACATGCGGTGGCATGTAAAAAGCGACGTCTGAGGGAACTCAAAACCCTCTTTCTGGCTTGCTGGAAGTAAAATGTGCGACCTCTATGACTTCTATAACAGAGCCCTGCTAAAAGTTTTCCAGGCGGCGATAGAGTATTCAACATACTTGGAGGCTCTTCCTAACTGCTTCCGACTGAGGTTCTAACTTCGAGCTGCCAGACGCGACTACAAATACGACTGCAAAAGTGATCCCAATTCTAACCATGGTGTTTTAAGCTGATCCTAGGCTCTTCCGACTGATACTCTTGGTGATTAGCGTGACCCTAAGTCAACGGCTCTCTGACCTGCAAACCCTGCATACTTAATTACATTGTGTCTATAGGTGACAGTGGTATGTGCTATAATCAGCTCCTTGAAGTCTGATCGAGGGCAATAGATTTTCATATCATCGAGATGAATACTGCGTGAGTCTGTTCCATCTCCATACAGCTTGCTGACCATTCCGCTAATTCCTCCTGGTTTGACTTTGACTAGACGATGGGGTTCTGACTAGCGGCTTTCTAGCTTCTTACCTTTATACTTCTCAAGCTTCGCGTTCCAGAGAAATACTAGATTACTTTCCTTCGGCTTTGTCCATATAGGGTTCCACTGTGTCTCCATCCGCTTATGTGTCGCTGCCATAACCTGTCGAGCTACTTCTCGCAGCTTATCGTATTGCTCAATATGCAATTGACATAGATGCAGTGCATAATCCTCCACATTCTCGACTCCTCCTCTTTCCTCTACATCTGACATCCAAGTCGCTACTAGCCTATACCCGAACATCATTTCCGCAGGTGAAAAACCATGGATTTTCACCAGCCGGGTGTTAATCACGAGTATACTGTTAAGTAGTAAAAGTCCCCATATATCAAATCTGTCTGGTTCCTGATCTATGCAGTAGGCTCTTGTCTTACTGGCAACTAGTTGTACTGTCCTTTCCACTAGGCTGACAGATGAAGTGTGTTATAAAGGTACGTCATAGTGTGCTATTCCTTTTGACTTAAAGTATTCTGATGCTGGATCTCCAGTGATGTGCGAACTATTGTCTGTGTATAGCGACCAAAGGAATCCAAAGTTAGGTGAGATGAAGTTCTCAAAGAAGTTGATCACAGCTTTACCATCTGCCTTCTTGCATGCCTTTGCCCACACATATCGAGTGAAATAGTTTACTGCGACTATTATATACTTGGCACCAGTCTGCTAGCACCTGGGAGATACTGATCCAAGGAAGTCCAATCCCATTATTGCAAGAGGTTCAAACTTGATGATTGGCACTAGAGCTGTACTTTTTCGACGAGGTCATAGTTTCTGGTATACCGGGTAAGATCGACACCCGTTCTCAACATCACGAACACGCTTAGGCCAGTAAAATTGCCCAACAATCTTGGTTCACTGGAAGTGCGGGTTGGTTACTATAAATACCGATTCAAGATTTGAGTTGAGCACAGCGCTCCTAACTATGGAGGTTAAGCCTCCTTAAGTAATGACTGCTGTGGTTGAGCTACGTACGGTGATCGCTCGCGATTACTTCCTCAACGCGTGGAGAAGTCAACTGAGTACGGGTGACCATGAGTGATCGCGATCACTCGTGTTCACTGTACTAAAAGGAAAACAGTACAGCGATTCCTATCGATCACTGAGCCATTTACATGATTGGGTCGCTCGTTACGCAAGCTCCCCCTACTGGACTCATAAGCGAATACAACGCTATAAGCAAACGTAACACTTGTGCTTATTTTTCTTGTGTGTCTGCCATTTCACCAATAGCTATATTAGATTTCTGAAACCATTCATTGATATCCACTTGAGGTGCTGATGATATTTCTCGTGCTTCTAGTCGCCGGTCGACTGGGAACTTTGCTGCTTGTCTAATTGTCAAGGGAATTGCTGGTGCTATCTCTTTGACCTTCTCTATTTGAGCAACTTCTCCTGCTGTATACACACCTCAACTACTCGGTCAGGTAGTTTCTTCTTCCGCACATAGTCAATATCTTCTATATTGATCTCTTATCCCTTTTCTTCTTGTCCAGGCATCCCTTCGCACTCGTCAGTTTACTGGCTAACTAACAGTGTTGTTCTTTTCCCAGTTGGCCACTATTGCCCTAGTTGATCTGCTCGTCCAACTCTTTGAAAAGCTCTTCTATTGCATCTTTTGCCTATTCCTCTTCTAGTTCCTTGAACGTGTTCATTTTCTGTCCTGGCCCATAATCATCAGGCAAACTTGGTCGGAGGAGATTAGTTGGTGTGGGTGGGACAATGATTCTCTTTCCGTCATTCCCTTGAATGGTAAATCTTCTCTTTTCATAGTCTTCTGCTGCTCCTACAGCTTCCATCCAGCGTCACGACAGTAACAAGTCATATGTAACACCAATACCAGTAACATACACAGTTACCACCATCTTTACCCCTGCAACATTGACCGGTTTGTTAACACACTCCTTAATTTCCACTAGATTATCACTTGCTAATCGTATCCCCCAAGGTTGCTCTTTAATCACTTGTAGTGTAAAGCCAATTCACTTAACCACTGCTAAGCTTATCAAGTTAACAACTGCCCCCGAGTCAACTAACATTCATGGAAGTAACTGTCCATTTATCCATGATGTGACATAGAAGCATTCTGAGATATCTTCTCGCTTTGGGATAACATGTGTCACGATGGGTTCACTGGCTACAATGTTTCCAGCTACTGCTGATTGTTCTTCTTGCTGCTGTACCTCGGAGACTGTCTGTCGCCTAGGTACTGATGATTTCATTTCGTTTACAATCTGCTATCTAATAATTGATGTAAAGTCCAGGAGTTCTCTGACTTTTAAGGTAACAGGTGCTTCCAGAATAACATCGGCGTTAAAATGCTCATAGCTAACAATGCCTCGAATAGGTGGTGGTAACTTATATGGCTTCTGTCGGGCTACTGGTTCTCGCCTCTCTTCCAAATCTTTGTCTCGTGTTGTCCTCGTATTGCGTCACTAAGGTTCCTGTCTTCTGTTCACTCCTACACATTGCTCTTGCTATGACCGACCAACTGTTTCCTGTGAGAGATCGACATCCATCTGCTCTTCTAGAGAAGTCCCTCAACTTTGAATCTGTACTAATGGTTTTGGCTTAACCGGTTGCTGCATTGGCTAACGTCCTTGCTGTTGGTCCACTATCTGATAGGGTACACTTCGTTAAGCACTAGCAGGTTTGCTTCGATATGCAGGTATTGCCGAGACCCATTCGACATTCTCATTTCGTCTTGAAATAATGCTCTTTGGTATAACTGTACTTGTCGTAAAGGAAACCTGTCGACTAGGCTGCTGCTGCTGAGGCTGTAGCTACAGTTACTACTGTCTTGTACTATTCTGTTCCCAATTTCGATGCTGTTCTTCTTGTCTGTGATGAACTTCCTCTCTATTCGCTCGCAGCTGTACTGACGACACTGGCTCAAGTGTATAATCATTGCTAATGTGTCCAACCTCTAAGCAGTTGAAACAGGTAAGTTCGGTACGAGGTTGTCTTGGGTATGAGGGTGCTGATATTAATAACTTCTCTAGTCTAGATATCTGGCTAGTTATCGTTTGTATCGCTTGCAACATGACTGTAACTGGATCTTATAAAGCGATGGGCGCTCCTGCCAGGTAGGTTACGGTTGGGCTAAACTGCTATGGCTGCTCGATGGTAGAGTATAGCATTTCGATTGCTGCTCATGCTTCCTTGAATGTGTATATTCATGTCGTTAATATCATCATAACTAGTTGCTTATAGTTCTTGTTTGACAATCCGTCCATAAAAGCTTGAGTAAGGGTGGTTAACATATACCAGTCGGAGGTGAGAGTTGCTAGTGTTTCTGCTTCTTTTATATACTGCTGAAGAGGCTTCGATCCTTGCTGAAGCGATCGAACCTGGTCTGCGAAGTAAGTGGTCTGGCTGTCGTCTTGTTTTGCCTTTGCATACCACTCCAAAAAGGCCTTTTTTGATAATTCCCAGTCTCGCTGTATCTCAATTGGTAGTCTAAGAAACCACTGTGTCTCTGCTCCCTTGAGTCCCTTGAAGAATGTTACCTTTCGTTCTTGATCTTTTCCACTAGTATCTGTTCGTAACTGTGCGAGGTCTTCTATACTGTCGATGAATATCTCCACCTCAATTGAGGTATAATTGACAGTCGTAAAAGTCAACATATCAATCTCTAATATTCTGATAGGTAATTTTCGAATATCTTGTATATAGATTAATGCTTCCGTCTGAGAAAAAAAGCTTGATGACTCTGGGGTAGGAAAGGTATCTGTGAACTCTGAAATTCCTAGCTGCTGGAAGATATCAACTAGGTCCTCCTCAATATTAGTTTGTATCTTCATTCATTGGTTGGCAATACAGTTAGAATTAGGTTCTCGTATTGCTAGGTAACTTGTCGGAGTTGCTGCTACTACTGCCAGTTCTGATTCTATTTCATGTCGACTAGTATCTTTAATAGTCGATAATTCTCTTGGTATTGTGTAGGCTATAAGTGTGCCGGTGGGTAGAAGGATAATGTATTAAGATGGAGGTCGGCTCTCCTAATAAGCCTGCCCCTGC
>JAJDMY020000899.1:0-11522 GCA_022345705.2 Sabuloglossum arenarium
CTTCCTGTGGCTTCTAGGCGCCCGGGCCTTCTCACGTCTAGGCGAGTCCAGGCCCACCTGGGCCTGGCTATCTATGGTGAGGTCTTGCTTCGTGTGAGGCGTTCGGCCCTATTTCTGTTTGGGCCCTCAGAATCCGGGTGGTGTTCGCCTAGTGCCATCACATTCCATTGGTATTCGGTGGTCCCATGACTAGTGTTCTGGTAAAGCTGCAAATCCTTGCTTTTCTGAGAACAAGTCCTGGATTTTGGCATAGTCCTTTGGCCAAGCACCGACATCAGTTGCAATACTAGCTTCTGGTCTGATCTCTGCAAATCGAATTCCTGTTCTCACTTTGTCTTAGTCTTCTTTTTTGGACATGCGGGTAGCTGCACCTGTCATCTGTAACTTGTTTCGCTTCTAGTCGATTATTGGCTTGTTCTAAGCCAACCATGTCTTGCCAAGTATAATCGTGTGGCTGCCCATCCCGACTAGATTGAATGTAAGTTCCTCCTTACACCCTTGTATCTCAACGGTGAGGTCGTCCATTTCGACATCAATCCATCCGTTGTTGTGGGATACTGTGGATCCATCCACCTGTACTAGACGATAATGTTCCTTCTTCCATCTTGTTGGAATCTTGTTGATTTCTGCGTATCAAGGTATCATAAAGTTACCTGTTGCTCCTAAGTCTATCATTGCTATCGCAGGGTGTCCGTCGACTTGTAAACAGACTGTTATGAGTTTTACCCATCTCATGTCACTGTCGACTCGCTGTTCAGCTGTCATGAGTTGCCTGGATTGTCGCTCCTGTTCTCCTGGTCCCATCCAGGGGGAGCTTAGAAGGTTTTTAGCTTCCTGGAGAAAACGTATCCCACCCTAAGCTTTCCTTCTAAGTGCCGCTCACATCCTTGGACAAAGCATATTTGCCATAGGTTTTGCCCACAGTCGTTATATTTCTGGTTCCTAATCTGGGCTCAGTGGGTCCTCGCTTCGGGTCCCGGGAACAATTCTTTTTCTCGTTTTGCGTATACATGTATACCGCAATAATCGTTCCTGCATGTAGTCCAGTACTTCGCGTCACATGTCTCATTCGTTTTCTATAGAAGTGTTGTTGGACCTTGCTGTCCATGTGCGTCAAGCTAGCATTGTCGTAATACTTATCCCATCTGGTAGCACATAGTTGCTGCTTCTGATAAGAGGATATCGTGGGGTAGAAAGTTTTCTGTGACTTATATATGCCGCACTCTGGGTCGTAAGAGCCTGTCTAATGCATGGCTGCATGCCACTATAGGGCTGTCTGTCTTTTCCAATCGATCTCTAGTCCCTTGCATTCCACTTCTTGTTCCTCTATTTCTTTTGTAATCGCCAGATTCAGTGCTTCGGTAGGCTATGTAAAGGATCTCGGATCAGGCGCCGCAGGCGTCGGTTCAGGAGTCCTAGGTGTGGGGAGGTCTTAGCAGCTGTTGAGGAAAGCAAAGCCTATAGCTCTGAGGCGGAGGAGGCAGTTGGGTGACAGAGGCCTAAGGGAGGCACTTGAGGAGGCTCAGGCGCGGCAAAGGTAGCAGTAGTAGCAATAAACACGATTAGGGTTAGGCGCCTTCTAGGCGAAGCTCTCGGAGCGAAGAATAGAAGGGGCGTTCAATTGCGAACTAATGCTATAGATGATGTTTTGACCGATGTCCTTTCTATAAAGGCGCAATCAGGTCTTCTTAAGGATCTATCTATTGACTTCCTAGATGAAAACCCCTGATCGGAAGGTGAAGGCCTTCCCTTCTCTGGCCTTATCTTGCCATTGCCCAGCAATGGTAGCTCTTCTCTCCCTGGGACCTTCCATCCAACTGGAAGCCTTCCTGTCTTTGGTGGCGTACTTGGCCACCGCCTTCTTCACGAGTACTCTGGTCTTTCAGGGCCTCAATGCCTGTTTCGCTTAGGAAGTTTGACTAAGTTGCGTGGTTCAGCTCTGGTGTTGGTTGCCTTTTCCTGGCTCGGGCCTTCCTGTAGCTTCTAGGCGCCCGGGCCTTCTCACGTCTAGGCAAGTCCAGGTCCACCTGGGCCTTGCTATCCATAGCGAGGCCTTGCTTCGTGTGATGCGCTCGGCTCTATTTCCGTTTGGACTATTGTAATCCAGGTGATGTTCGCCGAGCGCCGTCACAGGCCGCTCATGTTTTCTTAGAGTGACCCAGCCTTTATTGGCTGTTTTTGATGATCGTCGATAGTTCTTCTATCAGTCTAGTATCCAACCTATTATCGTTTTCCCAACTTGCTACCTCTTCTTCCTCAGAGTACATTGTTAGGTCACAGTCTTCTTCCTCGAAGTCTATGGGGTTCTGGTAGTCTACTGGTTCCGCCATGTTCACGAAGTATGTTGGTCTCGCCTGCTTTTCTCTAGGCCTTCAGTTTTTTCTTTCGGCCTAGTTGAGTTGTCTGAGCTCTTGCAGTTCTTTGCGAAGTGACCTGGTTTCCCACACTTTAGACATAACTTATCTCTGTAGTGTCTCTCTTTCTCTTTCTTGGAAATTCTTGGCTTCCTTTGCATATTGTCAACCTCCATTAGTTGTGGTCCATAGTAGGTCTTCTTGTTGTTGGTAGTCGTGTACGTCTTCTTCTTTGCTGCGAAGTAAGAGAGGTGTCCTTTATACTCAAGGTCCCTCTCGTACTATCGATTGTCGATTTGTATCGATAGCGTTACCATTGACTCTAGGTCTTCGGGCCTCTCAGCTCTGGAGATGTCGTCCTTGACCCGTTTCTTAAGTCCTCTATAGTACTGGGCCATTAAAGCAGTGTCATCCCATTCTGCTATTGCCGCATGCTTCTGGAATTCCGACGCATAGGCTGATACCGATTCTGTTTGACGTAGTGCCATGAGGTTCCGTTCTGCAGTCCTCTCTCAGTCTATATCGTCATAGATCTTAGTTATTTCCTTCTTGAAGTTGTTGTAACTCTTGAAGAGTTTGTTCGTTTCATCATCTCGTTCGTCACGATTGTTCAGGTTGGCTAGATAGTCTTGGAGTCATCCCTCTATCTATTCGTAAGCCGTCCCTCACATATAAGATGCTGCGAATAGCACCTTTGTTGGAGCATCTGGGAACTGATCCATGTGAAACCCAAAGAAGATCTTGAGTTGTGTAAAGAAAGGTTGTAGTTGATCTTTCTTTTCTTTGAAGGTCTCTGGAATCCTGACCTTGAGTGGCTTGACTGATCGAACCAGTACCGGTCCTTCCATTCCAGCTGGTGGTTCGCCAACCGCTGAAGATATTGCACTTGCCATCGTTTGTAATCCAGGTATACCGTACCTACAAGGTGCTCAAAGTGTAACGGTTCGTTAAACCTAGGTCCGACCTGAGGCTTAAATGATCTTGCGTCTAAAGACTTGGGTAGCGAGATAAATCTCTATTGCTTAGACAGCTGAGTACAAACGACAAAGGGTGTGTTAGTTCACTTGGTTTGCTGGCAGTACAAGTTCGTTACTATGAATATCGATTCAAGATTTGAGTTGAGCACAGCGCTCCTAACTATGAAGGTTAAGCCTCCTTAAGTAATGATCGCTGTAGTTAAGGTACGTACCTTGATTGCTCGCGATCATTTTCTCAACGCGTGGAGAAGTCAATCGAGTATGGGTGATCATGAGTGATCGCGATCACTCATATTCACTGTACTAAAAGGAAAATAGAATAGTAATCACTATCAATCACTGAGCTATTTATATGATTAGGTCGCTCGTTCTGCGAGCTCCCCCTACTGGACTCATAAGCGAATGCAATGCTATAATCAAACGTAATATATTGGCCAGGAATCAGAATAGCCGATGCCTATCCCATCCTGACTGACCAAGGTAGATGGGGAAGAGGAATGGGAGGTCGAAGAAATCCTGGATAGTAGATTGATGTCACAGCAGCCAAACTGTTCCAGGTGTGGGCGGTGGGCCAGGCTGACCGCCTATACAGGAGGAGAAGGGACGACCACCCAGAGCCACGTCAAGATTGGCATCACAGCGCACCAAGGCCATTCTAGGTATAGGTGGTCAGCCAGGCCGACCGACCATACAAAGAGAAGAGGGCATTGATCCGGTGCAAGGTTACAGCCAGTAGGGAGCTGGGCCATAATTGGTCAAGTGACCCCTAAGGCTGATGTTTGTTGGAGGTAGTATTGCCCAGGGCAACGCCTTGGCAAAACCCAACCGTGTATATAGGACCGACGGGGCCCTCGCTAGGAACCCCATCGGTCAATACTTGTATTTACCCCGGTAAACCTTAGTTGTAGCTAGGCCGACTATAGTTTACGACCCCGTTCTATTTTAGCACGTTTCCTAGCCTACCTATGTGACGGTCGGCCAGACGACATTGACCATTGCCCTGACCGACGCCTACGGCACCAAGATCGCTGTCTGTAGTCGGCCGTGACAATTGAGGAAACTGAACTGCAAGAGGAAAGAAACATTGCAGTACTTGATTAAATGGGCAGGATACCCACGCATCGAGGCCATATGGTAGTCAGCCGAGGAGGTAATCAATGCTCAAAAGGCAGTCGAGGACTTCCACACGCACTATCCTCAGAAACTGGGACCTACGGCCTAGACTAGTCAAAGGAGCTACGACTACGAACACTCACACTCAGCAAGGATAAAGATAATGGTGGAAAAGATGTACTTGATTATAAATACAGGATGTAACGAAGCAACAAGACTATATTACACAAAAAAAACTCAAAAAAAAAAGGAAACAGAACCACAAGACTAAACTCTCCAACATAGCCCTGAACCAAGCCATCTCCGCTGAACGCACTATATCTGAATCCTACAGGTTCTGAATGGTCAGATCCTGTGCCGCAATCTGCATTTGCAGGGTAGATATGGTCTGTACCTGTGCTGCCACAGTACGCTGCAGTGCCTGGAGCTCATTTACTAGAAGGAGAGGACGATGAGAGTCCGGGCAGAGGTCCACAAGACTAGATCGCGACGTCGACCATGGTCAGTGATCGGGACCACGGCTGGGAGAAATGGAGGGGCGAGGAACAGGAGTCAATTCGACCGGATTGTGGAAGTGAGAAGTAGAACAACGATGCAGGGAGCGAGAATGTCGAACTACGGACCGAGGTTGACAAACAAGACCCCGATCAGGACGACAAACCCCTCCCCGCACGTGAGGTCGCTCAGGCTTGACATTTCCCAGTTAGCAGAAAGACACCAGAGAGAAGGAAGAGGAGAACCTATCAACTTCTCAGCCTTTTTAGAGGTAAGGGGAAGAGAGGTCCCTGTGTGGGACAATGCAGCCGATCCAGGGAAAGGAACAACTGACCATAAGGTGGGGCTGACCGTGGTCGTCTAATAGGACCACGGCCAGAAGAGATGAAGACAGAAGAACGAGGACTAGGGGACCGGAAACGTCGAACGGATCGCAACCGACGAACGGGGCCACAGATCGAACGATGAACATGACCACGCCCACAAGAGAGCTTGACCTAGTCACCTCCTAGTTAGTAGCAATACAGAGAAGGAGAGCGAGAGGATAACTCACCTGGTCCCTGAGCTTCACCACAGCATGAGGGTGTGGGATCCCTGAAACCAACGGGCTAGGGCGCTACCGAGTAGCCCATTAGGGAGGGGGAGGTGGAGAACCCTCATCGTCGCCATTGTCGCCGACAGAAGGGCGGGCGAAATCCCCTGGACTCAGACCCCTAGCCATAATTGGCTCAAAGGTCGGGAGGGGGACTGAGGGGGTGACAGACGACTTGGAGGTCGGAGGATCCTACAGAACAATTAGAGAAAGGCAACAGGAATGGGGAAGGGACTTACCACGGCACATTCTTGAGCCTTGGAAGCGTATAGTATGCAAGCAAAAGCCTTCCCAACTGCAGAAAGCTCAACCCAACAGTATGGCTGCCCGCTTCTACGACAGACGAAGTAGCGAGAACCCTCTGATAACTGAACCACCTCGCCTAGAATCTTGTTGACCCTCAGGAGGGCATTCCGCTGCGTCTTGCTATGGCGGGAGCCAATAGTACATAAGGATGGACGCAGAGAGCCCGAAAGATTTAGGACAGCGACAGCGACGATGGTGGAAACTTCCGGGAAGTAAGAAACAGTCGCCACAGGATGATTAGCGTCATCTTCGAAAACAGGAGGGATAACATCAGAGCCTGTGACAGACATAACTGACCCTCCAAGGGCCAAAGACCCAGGAATGGGGACAGGGGGACTGGAGGGCTGGCGACTCGGTGTCGTCAGAATGGTGGTGGCGGAAGAGGTATGGTTCATGGCAGTAAAGCCACCAACCCAGTGACCAACCGTTAGGGACGACATGGCGATGGCAGAAGCAATAGTCACTATGGCATTGAGCTTACGAGCCAGGCAGAAGGGAGGCAGACACAAATGCACCACCAGCAACGGACGAACCCGAACCGACAAATGGATCATCAGCCTTCGGTAAGCTGGAAATGGAAGGAAGAAAAGGACACAGAGGCCCAGAAAGAGAAGAAAGGGCCATGTCAGGTGAAAGGAGCGACGCCATAGAGACACGCGAGGATGGGGTGGCGTCGGATGGTGCCATGGTGTTGTCGTTGCTGGCGATGAGAAGGAAAAACTGACACGATGAAGTTTAAGTCGTGATGTGCCGTTGCCTAGGGCGACCAACAACAACAAATACCATAACAACGCGCAGACTCACCAAACAAGATCGAAGAAAAATGAAAAGCAGTACGCAAGAACCAGTAAGGACCCTAGAGGGTAAGAAACACACAAGAAAAACGTTGGTAACCCGACCGATCCCATAGGGGGTGACCGACCACCCCAGCAACAGACTGACGCCCACAGACCATCGCCCGCAGGATCTAAGAGAGCAGGACCGGGATCGGTCACACCTGACCACCTATCAGAGCTAAAGAACCTGTTAAAAGAGAAACCCCAAGAACTCAACAGTCAACCGAAGAAAGCCTGAGAGCCAAGTATACGGACGTAAGACTGGCCGAACATAGGAGGATAGAAGAAGAATCGGAAATGACAAAACTAGCACTGGCACTGGAAAAAGGAGCAGTAACAGAGATTACTGGCTCGACCAGGACGACCTCTAGGCTTCGAGGGACCTCGGCCTCGCAAGGAGGGGCTAATATCACAGCATGCCAAGCTATTCCAGGCGTAGGTCAGTCGGCCAGGCCAACCAACCATACAGGAAGAGGCTGGCAGTTGCTATAGTATAGGCCCTAGTCATCAGGACTCGGCCGAGGTTGGCCGAGCAACTCCGATGTCAGGTGTTTGTTGTGGGTCGGAGGCATTGCCTCGTGCAATGCTTTAGCGAACCCTAACCACACAGCCGCATATATATAGGACTGATGGAAGACCCTCTAGAACCCCTATCAGTCAATATCTTTACCTACTAAGATAAGCCTTAGTTGTAGCTAGGCTGACTATAGTCTATACCATATCCTATACCTGTCCTGCCTGCCCGTCTACATACGTGATTGTCAGCCGAGCTGACGCAGCCTCGATGTCCCCGACCGATGCCTACGGTACGCCGACCGCCGACCCCTAGTCAGCTGTAACATCTGAATCAAAGGCTAGAATGGACTCGCTGATTGGAACGCATGTGGATGGAGGATTTTCGCCCTTTATGGATGATAATCTAGGTGGCTTTAGAGACTTTGAGTCCCAGTTCCGATTTTTCCATGAGCAGTATTTTTCACAAGTGGCATTTGGATAGATTTACCTATCTGGTATAAAGACAAGAGTATTCTACAAGACGTTGGAACTAGTTGGGTTCATGGAAAGTGCTGAAGGATTGAGACCTTCTGTCAAGCATCGAGATTGTTTATTGAACTAGCCAGTACCGACGTCAAAGGAAGAACTGGAAGCTTTCTTATGGTTGACATCATTCTTGCGTATCTTCATTCCTGGGAGAGCGGAGCATGTAATCCAGCTAAAAAAAGGCCTACCAAGAGCGAGTCCCAGTGCAGCTACCAGAAACTAGAGGCAACAAAGATCAAGCAAAGAAGTCAGTTAGGCATGAATGGCAAGAGAAGAAATGGAGTTAGACTGACTGTCAACAGGAGTATCAAAGCAAAGAGCGAATTATCATATTCATATTCTTCTGGTTTGCTGATGCTGAAACCCACTATTGCACGACTGACCGAGAAGCTCTAGCAGTAGTGAGCTGCCTGGCAGAGGTACAGTAGCTGGTAATTGTGAGTTCACACCCTGTCAAGTTGTATACGAATCACCAAGCGCTGTGGTCTATCTTAAGTCAAGGAGCTGATACGTCAGGTCGAATTGTAAAGTGGCAGGATAGGCTGAACGAATATGACTTTGAAGTTCATCACCGACCGGAAAAGTCACACCTGATGGGAATCGCAGATGGTCTTAGCAGGATGCCAACACAATACACAACTATACCAAGAGCGGAGGATCTAGCAAGGATGGTCTTACCTGTAATACTAGAGAATGACCCATACCAGAGCTATCGTACTAGTAGAGACTATGGAGATATAGTCGACTACCTTACGTGCGGAGTTACTGAGCTGCGAAAGAGAGGACTAGGTGTAAGTCCGATCAAGAATATATGATGAAACGAGAAGCGATACCAATCTACGAGAACTAGATTACTTAGAGAAGAGCGCAGCGGTATTTGGGCGAAGTGTATTCTACTAGCGGAGGTCTCCAATATCCTAAAACAGTTTCATGATGGGTGTAGCCACTTCGCATATGCTATTACCCTCGATCGGATTATTGGGCAATTTTATTGGCCTAAGTGTATTCATGATATTGAGAACTGGTATCGATCCTGCCCGGTATGCTAGAAACTAGGACCTCATCTGAAAAGTACAACTTTAGTACTAATTATCAATTTTGCAATGATGAGATTGGACTTCCTTGAACCAGTGTTTCCCAGATGCAAGCAGACTGGTGCCAAGTATATAATAGTCGTGGTAGACTATTTCACCCGATATGTGTAGGCAAAG
Organism: Sabuloglossum arenarium; assembly: GCA_022345705.2. NCBI lineage: Eukaryota > Fungi > Ascomycota > Geoglossomycetes > Geoglossales > Geoglossaceae > Sabuloglossum > Sabuloglossum arenarium. The sequence continues at coordinate 8,926 of JAJDMY020000899.1, forward strand.
GCATGCAAGAAGGCAGACGGCAAAGTGGTAATCAACTTCTTTGAAAATTTCAACTCACCTAACTTTGGATTCCCTCAGTCACTATACATGGATAATAGTTCGCACTTCAGTGGAGATTCAGCGTCAGAATACTTCAAGTCAAAAGGAATAACATACTATGACACACCAGTATCACACCGGTCATCAGTCGGCCTAGTAGAAAGAACAATACAGCTAGTCGCTAGTCAGACGATAGCCTACTGCACTGATCAGGGACTAGTCGGAATTGACACATGGGGACTCTCTCTACCTAACAGTATGCTTGCGATTAACACCCTGGTGAAAATCGATGGTTTTACACCTGCGGAAATGATGTTTGGGTAAAGGCCAGTAGCGACTTGGATGTCAGATGTAGAGGAAAGTGGAGGAGTCGATGATACGGAGGATTATGCACCGGATATATGTCGATTGCATATAGAGTGACGCGATGAGGTGCGAGAGGTAGCCTGACAGGTGATGGCAATGACATATAAGCGGATGGAGACACAGTAGAACCCTGTATGGACAAAGCTGAAGGAAGGTGACCTGGTATTGCTCTGGAACGCGAAACTTGAGAAGCATAAAGGCAAAAAGCTAAAAAGCCGCTGGTCGGAACCTCATCATCTAGTCAAAGTCAACCCAGGAGGAGTTAGCGGAATGGACAGCAAGCTGTATGGAGACAGAACAGACTCAAGCAGGATCCATCTCAATGATATGAAAGTCTATTGCCCTCAATCAGACTTCTCAGAGCTGGTTATAGCTCACACCACTGTCACCTATGGACGCGACGCGATGAAGTATGCAGGGTTCGCAGGTCAGAGGGCCATCGTTGACTTAGGACCACGCTAAACACCAAGGATATTAGTTAAAAGAGTTTATAATCAGCTTAAAACATTACAGTTATAATTGAAATCACCTTTGGAGTCATGTTTGCAGTCGCATTTGGAGTCGCGACTGGCAGATCGAAGTCAGAATCTCAGTCGGAAGCAGTTAGGAAGAGCCTCCAAGTATGTTGAATACTCTATCACCGCCTGGAAAAATTTTAGCTCAGCTCCACCATAGAAGCCATAAAGGTAGCACGTTTTACTTCCAGTAAGCCAGAAGGAGGGTTTTGAGTCCCTTCAGACGTCGCTTTTTACATATCACTGCATGTCCTGCAGCCTATAGGTCACAGAGTACCCAAGCTGAGAAATGAGAGCTATACTACTTGCAAAGACGCTCGACATATGCAGGAGTGTGGCAACACGAAAGGAAAAAAGAAAAGAAGAAGAATGGATAGGGCAGACTAGGTCTATATAGACAGGGAAATTAGAGAAACCCCTATACCCTGGTCCTCGACGCTCGGTGCGATGCGATTTCTTGAAGCCCTGTACCTTGTAGAAGTGGAGGATCTCTAGATGGTGGAAATTACTATAAAACACATTTGGGGGTTCCTATAGGCTTTCTATACGGAAAATTTGCTGCAAGTCCTATTCTCAACTCTGTTTCCTGATGTGACGACCCCGATGCCGAGAAATTGACTGAGTTAAGCTGATACATACCTTCTAGACCAGAATTTCGCGATGGATCCAATTCTATTGTCCATTTTCTTATTAGTTTGTTATATGTGGTGATGCTCCTTATTCTCAGCTGACGTGAAGAGATTTTCCTTTGTTATTTCCTACTACATTGACACTCGAGTTTCCTATGTCCATATTGCTTCTATTACTCATATTCTACTATTCTATAGGCTATGAACCTACAGGATGCGAAGTTTGGAAGAGAGGCGGCTGTGGAGGGCATTTTTATACCTGAAAAAGTACATCTATATTGGTTTTCCATAAACAAGTTGTTAGTCATAGGCTTGGCAGGGGCTGGCTTATTAGGAGAGCCGACCTCCATCTTAATACATTATCCTTCTACCCACCAGCACACTTATAGCCTCCACAGTACCCCAAGTGATTATCCTCATCCTCCTTCTCCTCAACCAAAGGCAAAAACTAGTGGAAAAGCCCTGTGAAAAACCCCTTGAAAGCCTCAGCAAAGAAAGTCCCCCACCAGACACACCAAACTAAAGGCAAGACGCGCCAAACCGAAGCTCAAGAAAGGCAACTAAATTGGAAAAATTCGTCAGCCCGTATTGCCTGCTACAAAGTACAGGCTGAAGGATATGCATGGGAAATATGCTCACAACTCGATCCACTGTAAGTCGTCAAATCATTAAAATGATCGTTAAAACCTACTAACTCGAAAATAGCTCGTGCTCTGTGCAAAATAAAAAATTTCAGAAATATACAGATCTCCTCATTCCTAAAAAGTCATTTGGGCCTCTTGTCCGCAAGATCATGGTGACGAGTGGGTGGGGTACCATGGAGCGGATCCAGGCATCAGCCTTGGGCGCTATTCAAGAAGCAGCAAAAGCCTTTCTGGTGACTGAATTTGAAAGTAAGTATTGAATAAATCCCAGCTGCTGTTTTGGAATTCAAGCTAAATAATATTGTACATATCAACCTTTGTGCTATCTAACCGTGCCAAGGGGAGTTGCACTCCCTGCCCACTCGCTTTCGCGAGTGTGCCGCACGCTTGACAGCGTGCCTAAC
>JAJDMY020000900.1:0-30111 GCA_022345705.2 Sabuloglossum arenarium
CGTGCAACAGCCGCAATATTTGGCTTAGAACTATTAGATAATAGTTCCATAGCATCTTGGATACGTTCCTCAATATCCGAATATGTGTCTTTCATAGTGTTGTGATAGAGTGACACGTAAAGTCTCTTTAATTGACGATTAGTCGCGTTGAGCTGGTATCTTGTGTTGAGGTGGCAGGCACTCGGTACGAGTGCCTCAGAACGGACGCGGTCGGTTCTGATGGGTGTGTCGCTAGACCACCCCTTGGCACGGTTACTCCGTAGCGGCACGTGAAAGAGTGTTGTTATGACTGAAAAGAGCTCGCTAAGCCTGATCAGGGTTAGCGTGCTTGCTAAGGTGATGAGGTCGAGTTCCAACCACTGAGAGCCGTCCATTCAACACTTGTCCTTCATCTTCCGTTGGCGTATATCATTCGGGGTGTACCGTTCCAGAAGTGGATAATGCCGCTCCTTTTATCAATCAGCACTCTTAGAAACAATCGTGTTGTCCCTTCACCGTACAAGTGTTGCATCTGATGGAACCCATAGCTTATCAGGCTGGCTGTTGTAGATAGGATACTTGCCGTTTATTTCCAATATCGCCAGAACCTTCGCACCGATCATGGCCACCTTGTCCGCTTTATCAATGAGGCCAAGCTTTCCCCTACGCTTTCTCTCCGTTTGGTTCTTTTTGTTGGATAGAGGATTAAGCCATCATAGCTGCAGCAAAAGAATAAATGTCTCTTACGGACGACTTGAGAATGAGATTCGAAGGGAAATGAGACGCTCTAGATAACAGACAGGTGGCAGAGGAAGGAGATGCCAATATTATAGCCAGGGTTGTCTCCAGGTCTTCTATACCTCCTCTTTTTTCGGCCCTCGCTAGGGAGCCCATTTTGGACCCAGATTGAGGCATCGGAAGGCACTTTTGTGATGGCAGGCACCTATGGCATGGTCCGGTCGGTAATCAAGGAGCCGAATCGCGAAGGGCAACAATAACCAGGGTGCGCCCGGAACACATAGATGTTAGAGCCTCTGTACTCCTTCCTGGGATGAAGGTCAGATGGAACATGGGATGAGGACTGGGTTGATGCGAGGCACTTTTACGCTGGGATATGGCCGGATGACGAGCTGAAAGATACCATTGTCAAGAGGAAAATTACATTAGAAATAGGGGCATGACACCCAGGATAGATCTTAATTACGTACACAAAGGTCTGCAGCCCCTAGGGGCTATATCCCCCTAAAGGGGTGATTGTCCCTAACGGGCTGCAGAGCCCCAAGGCTGCCCCCCCCCCCATCGTGCATCCGCATGGAGCCAGCATGTATGTAACTTAGAGCTCAACTCGAGACTCCGGTCAGCAACATTCTTCAACGACCACAACCATGCCGTCCCCACTCGCTCTGCTGCCAAAGCCAGCAGCACCTAACTCACACCCCGGGCGTTGACGTCTATAAGAAAGAGAAAGCAGCCTGGAGTCCCTCTTCTCTGATGCGGACTCTCGGTCGGCATTGCCCTTTCCTTGCCTCGAGATACACAATTGGTTGTCTTTAGCCCGACGCCTACGAAAGGTGGCCCTCCGGCCAAAATGCTGGACCGGATGTCAGATGGCCTGCTGTTCGTAATAATTCGAATGGTGATGATCAGTTTCTTGGATTGTTGTGGGTATTGTGCGTTATTTCAACAAACTGGAGGTCCCAGTTGGCGACAACAAACACTACCCTTGTATATACATATCAACCTTCTTTCTTTGCTTTCTTCTTCTTATCCATCTATCCTCATTTACTATTTATCATGTATATATATATATATATATATATATATATAATATGTGTGTGTGTGTTGTGTGTGTTGTGTATTTGTATGTTTGTTTGTGTATGCATGTGCATACTTGCGCGTTTGTGTATTATTTGTGTTTTTTATTTATTTATTCAAATCTAATAACTATTGCGAAGTGAGTGAGTGAGAGAGAATAGAATAGATGGGAAATGTAGTGGTGGGTAAAGTTTTTTTTATTTATTTATTTTATTTTTTAAAATAAAAAATATATATATATATTAGATGGATAAATGAATAATTATTTAATTAATTAATTAATTAATTAATTGGTAGATGTAGGGGTGGATGGATGGATGGATGGATGGATGGATAAATTCATTCTTTTCATTTCGCTTCAACTCTAATTCCATCCCATCTCATACACACACACACAAATCCCCTCCACCACCACCACCTTCTTCACCCTCCTTCAATCCTCAACCTCAACCCCAATTCCACAATTTCCCCCTTCTTCGATCAATTAATTAAATAATAATAATAATTCTCTTCTCTCTCCCTCACACACACACACACACACACACTCTCTCTCTCTCTCTCTGCATTTCCCATCTTTCTTTCTTTCCTTTTTCGTTAATCCCCGCCCCCACATCTCTAACCCATGCTCACCGCATCGTCCCCCCCCAACTTTCAGACATCCAACCCTGCTCTACCCAACCCAACACCAAAACCCCTCGCCGTGCATATACATTCTCTTCGGCAAAAAAACTCCGTACTTGGCAACATCACCCAGTTCATTCTTCCTTCATCCCTCCCCTTTCCCTTCCCTCTTTCCCACTTCCCCCCCCCCGCTCCCTTCTCCTTCTCCCTTGCCTTTGCTTTTGCTTTTGCTTTTGTCCGAAGGAGAATTTCAAGGACGAGAAATTGATTGTCCCGCTATCTCGCGTGCGCGCGCGCACACATACATATTCACATAATGCTCTGCGTACCAGAGATTTCTTTTGTTTTTTCGTTATCGGGTAGGGAGGGATTCTGAAAGACTTGGCTTTGGGTTCCTGTGCCGTGCGCGGAACGCCACATGGAACCGTGCTGATGGATTGATATCGGCGTGTGTGTGTGTGTGTGTGTGTGTGTGTGTGTGTGTGTGTATGATGATATGTGTTGGGCACGGATGTCTGTGGGTATCCCGCTTTCATTTTTCTTTTCCTGTACGATATCCAATATTTCCTTCTTCACTCCCAACACCAGAAAACAAAAACCCCACACCCCACACTATCCTTGGACCTTCTGCCGTCTCAATCCCGCGTCTCGCCGGACGAAAGGAATCCGAAATCCTCCCCTACATAGACAAATGATTGGCTGAATTAGGGTAGGAGTGTGGATGAGGGAAATCCCCTGTGACTGGAGAAATACCCAGGGATCTGGCACCTAGTGTCATCATCACGGTGAGGCAGGGCAAGACGAGAGTAGGGTAAGGGCTGGCTTGGATTTGACTGGGTTGAAGGATGGGCTTGTTGAGTGGGTTGAATGGTCATGTCAAGGTATCACAGGCGCGTATGATTATATTTCCTTTCCCCGCCGCGGTGATACAGTTTGTCGCGAACAATGATCCTCTGCAGTCTTCAACGAGGATCTGCATTTCCATGGATGATGTTGGTATTAGGCCAGGTTACCCCCCCTCCGCATTCCTTGTGGGGATGTGAACATTGTAGGGAAGGAGGCTGCTGTTGCATGATTGGATGTGTATTCAACCCCATATCCATATCCAATGATAAGGGTGCATCTTAAACACAAGACGCACGAACCGCTCGCTATATCAAGAAAACAATGTAGTATGGAACGGATAACTTCTCCCGGTAAACTTGAGAGTGTTTTGGTGAGGAGATGTTGTTTCGAGGGTTCATGCATGGTCCAACTAAAAGGATTAGTACTTTTCCCAGTACAGCCTTACTGCTTTGACTGGGTTTCCAAGGTTAAGAAGCCTCCCCCTCGCAGTCGCGTGGGGCGGATGATTCAGGGCTGCGCTGGACATGAATCGGCGGGGCGATGGAAAAGTAGAGGGTGTGTGGTGATTGGCTATTCATCTCCCTGCGCTTTTGGAACTGGACCGGGTTTGGGGGCTACGCGCTGTTTTTGTTCAAGGGCGGATGTCACCCATACATGAGAGGATGCAAAGACGCAACCCAGGAAAACAGATGATCCGCGGGTTTCGGAGCCAATCGGTCAGCGCGGTAGTACAACATTAGCTTTTAGAGGAATGTACTCCGAGCTCCGTGTGGGAAAAGGGAGGGCCACGGAGCGCCACGCTGTGCGCTCATGTACCACATGTATTTCGTACATTTCGCGCGCTGACCATCAATATCACGTTTCCATCTAGACTGCCGATCCGGGTGGATTGATTGAAAGGGCATTCGCTTCGCTGGGGAAGGTTTCATGATCAGCGAGTAGCACGGGCGTACGGAGTTGGTGATGGAGCAAAGAAAAGCTAGCGGTCTGAGCAGGGGGAGAAATGACCGGTCCGGTTGAGAGAACGTTGCTCGAGGTGAACTATTCCATCTGAAGGAAGGCATTGTGTGTATTTCTATTTAATTTAATTTTCTGCGATGTTGATTCTTTTGTCTGGCTTTGTTCTCCCTGGTGTTGTTCGAGGAGAAGGAGCTTCGGTTATCTTCCTGTGGGCGATCTGAATCCTGGAATGGGCGATCCGACTTGGGCTGTCATATGTAAGTCGGGCCGGCCGACTAGAGAGGGGTGGTGGGGAAACTGAGACATCGGCGAGCCTGTCCACAGCATTATTGCAGATCAATACGGCATAATGTTGAAGTCACTGCGTATCAGTGCCATGCTTCTACTGATTACATAGTGTGCACGTTCCACATTCCCGCGCTTCGTGACGAGTCGGGCGTGCTTCCGGGGCTATTCGTGCGTCGTCATGCTTCGCGAGTTCGCGACGGTTTGGGAAGAAGATCACGGCTGCCTTGACCAGGTAATCGTGGTAGATCCTCTGAAATCTGGACTTGGAAACTATCGGAGATTTAGATTTAGTGTTTGCTTAATTCGGGTTGTGAGAGGGAGCCCTCGGTCCGTCAAGATGCTATGGGAGGGCTACTGCGCAGTGACAATCAATACGGAGTTGTCCGTGGAGTGCCGTGTACGGAGTAGAGTGCACGTAGAATGCCGAGAAGGAAGAAGCAGATGCCGAGTCTGTCTGTCACTGAGAGGTAGACGCGCTGTCGGGGAACAGGATAGGATAGAAACGAGAGAAAAGAGGGTTGGGATATGGTTTGATGGGCCGCGTGTTCCTTGCAGAATCAAGTGCACGTCGCCGTATGGGCTTCCTCTTTGGGCCGATGGTGGTGCAGTTGTATCCTGTGCTCAGACATCTCCATCCGCATTGAGCCCAGCAGAATCTACTTGATCCCTGAGGAAAGGGAAGCGTAAGGGCAAGGCATCGTGACATCTTTTCCTGCATGATGGAAATCTGGCGACAAGGATTCACTCGTTGCGGAGAAACAGCCCCATCCGTAAGCCTGATGTTTCAGAGCGCCAACCCAGCCCTCTTCTTCAGTCCAAGTAAATCTCGCGTCACGCAAACCCACACAAACAGCGATCATCGCGCAGTGAAACACCCTTATTCCCAGAGCCGTGACGGAGGGTCTCGTGATGGCTCATGATGGCGAGGAAGACAGTAACACTTCGCTGTGACCTCGATTTTTCTATCTAACAAGTACTGAGTACGACTTTCCTGGTGGCTTGACGACTGGACGGTGATTAGTGGGAATCAACCCAGCATCCACGCGAGTAAGCCACGAGACATGACCTTGTCGTTCGCAGTCTCTGCAGAACCCACGCGAAGCTATTGGATAAACGCGGAAGCCATGCCCGAATCTTAAAACCAAAAGTCTGTATGTAACTCAAGGGATTGTGCCTTTGATCTGGCCTGACTGCTGGATATTTGTCGGCAAAAGCAAAGCGAATGAGGTGAGCTGCCTTGCCTCCCGCCGTGAGAGACCAGTGGTATCCTAATGGCGGAGAGATAAAGGATGGCCGTGGCTTAGGGTATCTACCAGGTACAAGGCCAACATGGCCTCTTCTGAAGATTTACGCCCTCCAAGGCCTCAGTTCGATTGCCTCGACTTCGCAATCCTACCGTGTAGTGTGACTTCACAAGCACGCAATCCGAGCGTTCGTCTAGTGGTACAATCATTGTAATATGTAGAAGACACTTGTACACTGTAGCTCTTGGATTGCAACGTCGCTTTGCAAGTCAGGGATAGCAGCTCCAGAAATTTCTATCTTGAAGCAAGGGAATCCTTAACACATAGAGTCTGCCCCCAACCAACATCTCCTCCCCCCTCCCTCGTCGTCTGAACGGCCAATGCTGCACAACTGTCGTCTTGTTGAATTTCGCTGTATTCGTTGTGTGCCCCGAGCTCCGGGAAGGGAAAATAGGTAGGGCCTATGCGACCGCACACCCTTCTTTATGATCGTCCACCATCCTCGTTTCCATACATTCCACGCGATCCCACAAAGTTGTAGTTGCCAATCCGCATCCAAGGCAACGCCGTCAAGTGTGCAGACACGTATCTGATTCTTTTGCTTCGGGTGCTGGTCGATTCGCTCTTGCGGGCGAGCGAAAAGTCCCCCCACACCCGTCGCTTTTACGTTTCCTAGTTGGCTCGAGTCGAGACGTCTTTGTTTTATTAAGTCAGTGCGGACAATATCGAGGGCTTTGTCTGGACGATCCCAACGTCAGGGAAACCATCAAACACTTCGGTCATTCCATCGGCCAGAATTGGAGGACGTCCTAGCGCAAAGTGCTCTGCGACTTCCAGCAACACCAATCCGCCCCCATTTCAACCAACGCACTGAGGGTGGCCTGATTGCCTTCATGCATCGCCGGTAGAGCTTCATCCATTGACCAGACCTTCCGTCATCCAGTCTCTACCTGCATTTACGTGGTGCGTCAACATCACGACGACCTGGACACAGCCACCGTTCCGTCGCATTCTGGCCACGCTACTGTGGTGGATCAACCACACAACCGAGAAGTCGCGGTGCTTGAAAATCTCGTAGACGTTGCGATCCAGAAACAGAAGCCGAGGAAGAAAGACGGATTACTTTTGGAATCAGTCTAGGGGTTGCGGTTGAGTGAGTGAGTGAGTGGGCTTTTGGTGAAGTCGGTCGATGGTAGATGATCTATTGCTAAAACATACGGTATTGTCTACGTCACTAACAGACAATAGCAAACTAGAACAGGCACAATACCCACAACTATCTCACGGCGTTACGATGGTGCAGCCCTGGGAAAACTCGAAGAGAGCTTCAACCCACTCTGCTTCTGGCATGTCCCAACAACAACAGCTTCCGTCAATCTCCAACATAACGAATGGAGTCCCTGGTCCAATCGTGACTTCCCCTGGGGAACCATCCCCACAGCAGACACCAAATGGTCTGAACAGCGCTGTTCGTGACTCTGGGAATTGGTCAATGCAGTCTCCTAGCAGTCGTAAGTCACCACCACCCTCTATTCCTATTTTCCTTAAAGTACTGCGAAAGCAATTGGGCAAACGCCATATCTCCTGGAAGGCAGAACCAGACTTCTTTATTTTGGATGTTACCATTATTTCACCACCAAAATATGTGTATTAAAATTGCCTATTTCTGCAGATTCTTCGGTCATCTCCATGGCATCGAATCCTATACAGCTACCACCACTGGAACCGACCCGTACCTCACCCAATCGCAACTCACTGGGTCCAAATGATCCTTCATCTTACCCGACGGCTTATACCAGTGCTCCACCATCTTCCGGTCTTCAACAGCAGCAGTCTCCGATGTTCACCTTCAACCATGGATATGGACCTACGGATGCTGGCCAATCACGACCTAGTAGTGAATTTCCTCATACAGACTCACGCCGTAGCAGCTTTGACGCTCGGTTGGGTAATCTTAATCTCTCGTCTCCGTTGGGAAGCAATAATGCTAGTCAAGTCTCTCTCACGAGCACTCTTCAGAGCAAGCGCGGGATTCCTTTGGATGGACCTCAAAGATCTAACGGCCTTGTTAGTGGGCGGCGGCAATTTTCTCCGTTCTCGCAGGGGACGCCCAGTGGTGGGCCAGTTGTCCCGGGTCGGACGGCTCCACCGATCAATCCGTCGAATAGATTTCCGTTTCCACATCCAAATGCTCCGTCGCCAACCAAGGGGTTTCCGTACGCCTTTCCTGACCCAGAAGTGGCGACACAGACACCAAGCACCCGGTCCATAGATCGATCAACATTAAGTGCGAACTCTCGCAATGGAAGCATCGGTGGAAATTCGATGGCGAACAGTGCATTCACCAACCCCTCCGGCTCTCCGGGTCAACGGCGCTTGCATGACAGCGCCGATTCCGATAGCCATGACCCTCACAACGGCAACAACGGGAGTGGTCATCAAGATGACTTTTCTAGGCCTGCGTCACTATATGATTCTCGATCATCCACGGATCTCACAGGGGTGAATCAACATCACCATCATCAACTTCAGCACAAGCAATTGACCGGACTAATCGGGGAACCGGGGTCGCCGAATGGATCCGTAACCACACCTTATAGCAGGACTCCAGAGTTACGAGTAAGCCATAAACTCGCCGAGAGAAAACGGCGAAAGGAGATGAAAGATCTCTTTGACGAGCTGCGTGACATCCTGCCCCATGAACGGGGCGGTAGGAGCAGCAAGTGGGAAGTCTTGACACAAGGTAGCCTCCTTCCGAACAACCAGATCGCAGGTCAAGGTCTGACTTTACTGAAAGCTGTCGAGTACATCCACTCGTTGAAATCCTATCAAAGCCACATGCAGCGAGAGTTGGAAATCTGCCGCAGGGATAGCCAGAATACGCATCTACTGCAGCAGGAGGTGAACTCTCTACGGATGCAAATGCAGGCAATGCAAACGCAACAGCAACAACAACATGCACCTAATTTTCAAGGAAACGGGCCTCCTCAAGGCCAAGGCCATTCTCATCAGCCGGTCACTCTTCCTCCACCATCTATGATGGAGTATTGAACGGGTCACCTCCGCGTTAATGGGAGAGACTTCCCCAACTCTCCTTTTTCAAGCCTTGACCAAACGCTCAGCTTTCCTATCACCCGCATTATTGCACTATTATATATCGTCCCTAGATCATCACAATGGGCTGTTCACACCACAGGATGACCAACTTTCCTCTTCCTTTTGGGCGGTCACCTCAGCTGTACTTCGCGCGGCGCGAAAGATAGTTAGAGAAAAGTTTTTCTGAAATTTCCCGACCGCCAGGCCATCTTTTTTTTTAATGCTCTGGTTTTCTTTTCCGGTCTCGCAGTCTGGCGGAAAGGATCGCTCTCGTGTGTGTGTATGCGTGTCTGAGTAGGATCTTCCTTTCTTTCTTCTTTTCCCCCTCTTTTCAAATCAGTTGTATCAGGCGCCGGAAATCTATCATCGGGAGTTCATATTTTTCAGGCAAGGGTTAAATGGGCGTGAAAAGAAAAATACGGCGGTATTTGAAACGGGCATATTACGGCTTGGAAGGGCTTGAAAGGTCTCGAAAGCGTTGGAGGCAGGTACAATAGGAATTCTCGCTCTTGAGTCTTGGGATTTTTCTTTATTTTGATCTATTGTGAAGTGTGTACTTATAGATAAAAATACCCCGATTGATCAGCTTGAAAACCGGCATCCATCTTGTCTTCTCTGCCCCAGCTACTTAACTTATCTATGGATAGAAAGCTTTTCGTTTTCTTTCCCGTTCCTCCTAAGATTTGAGGGCTTGCTTGCTTGTGAACATCCCATCCGATATGGCTGGGTGGGTATCATTTATTCCGAAACCCCACCTATTTCTTCCTGTTCAGACTAGACGGAACATATCCACCGAGGACAACAAGTGTTCTAGACATCTACCGCCAAAACCGCCCAGAAGTTCCAATGTGATCTACTAACCTGTCATATTCTAATCGAGCGACGCCTAACTGACTTCATCGCCATTTAATTAGAGCACCCAAGATTGCTTATGCTTAGCGGAATAAGCATGGCCTGGTTAAGATGAAGAGTCTTTCAGCACCAGAAAGAAGCTGCTTGTGATCCGAATACAACCCCATAGGAAATATATAAGTCCTACATTGACTAGGCAATATATGTTTATCGAAATCTGGCTTGTTATTTTTCGGCCGCCAAACCAAACCAAAATTGAAGGTGTTGCTCTAGCGGAAAAAGCATATGCATCTTGAGTGCTGAACATCTCTATTGGGCTTCAACGAAATAGAATCACCCTCTATTACAAGATCAAATGAAGCTTAATTAAGCCCCCCCCGGCTTCTGGATTGGGTTTACAGTTGCTCGATTTCTCCATTTTTTTTTTAAGATTCGTGACAGTTCCATGTAGCTAGAAGTAAGTTTTGGGGGGGGGGGGTTTCCTGGTTGGAGGGTATATATACATATAAGCTGGTGGGATAGCTTGAAGATATGGTGACTGGGCAAAGTCGGTGGGTCTCCAGGGTCCTCGATTGATTGTCTGGGGATTTGCTGGAATGAGGGTGTGGAAGTGTGGAAGTGGAAGAGGCAATATGGGGGGTTGGTGGTTGTTGTTGACATGCCGTTAGCAAAATAGATCTTGTATAGAATGGAAATTGGATTTTGGGAGTAATGGTACTTTAGTCAATCTATTGACAAAATAAATCATAATGCTCTTACCACTTCTCTCTTCTATTCAACCCACACCAAAACGAGCTCAAAACTCCCTATTATATTGCCTTCATTTCACCGTCTGCCTGTTTCTTCGCATGCGGCGACGGTCAGGGTTTCGGAGTGTGTTTTGGCTTTAGCTTCGGGGGTAGCCCCATAGGAAAAAATTTCTTTTTATAGCAGGGAGGAAGAATGTAATATGAAAGGTGAAATTAAAAATAGGTGATAGTATCTAGTAGGAGAATTTTGTGCGTGTGTGATGACGAGGTATCTAGATGATACACACATGTTCCCAACTGTTATCTCGCCAATGAAAGCATAAAAAGAACGATCACGTTCCCTTGTCTGCCCCTTCTCAACGCGATAAGAATCCCTTAAAGGGATAAGGAATGGAAATGGTAGATGATACTCGCATAACATGCCTGCTGGAGAAGAAAAGAGAAAAGGAAAATGAATAAAAGGAAGGAATCTCGATATCTAAGATCAATCTAGGTGCCATACACCTTCTCTCCCTCGGCGGCGGGGTTGGTGGTGCTCTTGCTTAGCTCGAAGACCTTATCCATTACTTTCTCAAGTAGTGCTATGGCTTCATCTGAGATCTCTGGGAGTCACAAGCAGTTGTATATTAGTAGTCCAAAGTAAGGGAAAGGCAAGATATGGGGAAATCTTACGATAATGCACAACCAACCTCCCTCCAAAGAACCTCAGCCCGAATTCCTCACCTAGCTTTACGAAATCCTCCGTTGAAATCCCCAGAGCCTCGAGGTCCAGCCAGACCATATTTGTGTCCACGGGATATTGCAATTCCCCTCCACGAGCTTGCCATTTTTCTGAGATTTTTCTTGCGTTCTCATGCGCACCGCGCAACAAACCTCCTTCCCCGTTCGGACCCTTGCCAAATGTTTCATCCACCGCTATTCTCGCAGCGGCTGTCAGGACGCCCGCCTGGCGGATACCGCCACCAATTGATTTGCGGACCCAGCGCGCGCGCTTGATGAAGGCTTCGTTGCCTACGAGGATCGAACCCACAGGCGCACCAAGGCCCTTGGAGAAACAGAGACTCACGCTATCGAAGAGGGAAGTGTACTCCGGGAGACTCCCAGCGCCTGCAGCGACAGCTTCCCAAATGCGCGCGCCATCGAGGTGGAGGCGGATATCATTTTCCCGAGCAAAAGCGGAGATACGCGCAGCTTCAGATAAGGGCATGATATTCCCATGCAGTGTATTTTCCAAACTAATAACCTTCGTCGGACACGCATGGACATCATCACTCCGCACAGCATTCTTCTCGATATCCTCGAGCGTGAGATACAGCCCGTTTTTCGGGACCACGCCTTTCACGAGGGCACCACAGAGACTAGCGACTCCGCCGGCCTCCCATTCGAGGATGTGGGCTCGGTGATCGCAGATAACGGAGTGTGGGGGTTGAGTGAGGTGAGAGCGGAAGGCGAGTTGGTTGCCCATGGTGCCAGAGAGGACGAAGAGAGCAGAGGGGTGCGCGGTCAGTGTGGCGATGTGGGACTCGAGGGAGGTGGTTGTGGGGTCTTCGAGAAAGACGTCGTCAAGGAGGGTAGTGCGTTGGATGGCTGAGAGCATGGAGGGGGTAGGGGTTGTGGAGACGTCAGCTGGTTTTTTGTTAGCACGTAGCATTTCTCTTGGAGGTTTGTATGTCAAGGAAACGTGCACCGGAAATCAAACGCCGCAGGCCCAGGTTGCAGCCATGAATTCCGCTCCCCTTCTCCATGTACACCATCTGTAGTTGCCATTGTCCTCACCCTCGTCGCATTCACAAAATGCTTCCGAGCCGTCCTAGCCGTCCTAGTCCTCGGCAATAACAGCGGCCAATTCAAGGGAGCTCCGCACTGGAGAATTCCTAGTTATACATGCGGGTAAGCTGAAGTCCTTTACTAATCTCGCTCCTTCATGGGCTTGGGAAATAGTGAGAATTGAGGATTGGCAAACTTACGATTGAGGGTTGTTGTGGTTATGGATAGTGGGGGGTTGAGGAGGAATGTCGGTGATGTGGCCCGGAGCATATTGAAAGAGGCGCGGTTGTCGTGTGTTTGGCGGTTTTTGTTTATCGATAGTAGAGGATACATAGCGTTAGCGTTCGGCTTGCCTCGGCATTGTTACTCTGTAGTTCAAGAAGAAACCAAGATGGGCGATGATTGGCTGCGGGAAGGTGAGTTTTTAATAGTTCATTCTTATTACCCAGTTTGGTCATGAACATCAAGCTCTCAATAGTTGGAGAGTATAAGTCTCGAGATTGGCCAGTGAGATGGAAAAAACCAGCCAGAAAGTAAAATTTTTTTTAAATGTCTGCGCAAATCCTCGCCTTGCCTCAGTTTCTCCTCTTTCCGTCTCATCTTGCCTTCGAGGAGTAGGTCTGGGCGAAAATGTTCTGCATCTCCTTTCACCCTGCCATCAGACATGAATGACCTTCAAAAACGTTCAATTATCTCCCCTATCATAAAGCGCCGCTCTCTAGACCAAGACTACTTGTATGATCAATTGTGGCAATCTTCGATTCCCTCCGCCCCTTATTGGTCTCTCAGTTAGTTCTCTTTCCTCCACTCCTCATCGAGTACCTTCTCCCTAGCCTTGATTCTGTCATCTCCATCCATGGCTTTTTTGATCTGTTTGCTTGCTTGAATCCGGGTGAGCAGTTCGGTAGGAATCTCCTTATCCTTATGATATCGTAGGCTGCGCCCGTCAATCCTCCCTAATCTGGTTACCCGGGCGATGGTGGTTCTTCTCTGTTCCCGTTTTAACTTCTTGATGGCTTCTTCTGGCTTGTTGCTGGGAGGCGTGTTACGAGAAATACCATCCGTTGTACCCCCCAAAGTAGAACGACGACCGTTCGTATTCTCCACATCTAAATCGTCTTGCTCATGACGGAGACTATCGAAACCAGAAGGCAGGCTGTTTCGATTCTGAGTGGTATCGCGACCGGGCTTAGAAGCGAATAGGTGATAAGATGGACGAAGCTGAGGCTTTAGCGGACTCTCCTGACTGAGAGGATTTTTCAGGTCGTGGCTAGGTATACGGTTATCGCCTTCATTATCCGCGTTTAGGAGGGCGACGGTAAAGGGGTGAGAGCGTGTGGAGCGTCTGGGGCGTGAAAAGTTTGGGAGCGTGCTTGATTCTCCGATGGGCGGATTTGGTGTGCGGTGCCTGGAGTCACCGTCGTGACGTGCAACAACTTCTTCTGATGAAGCTTTATGGCGCTTGCTATTACCATTGGATAAATCGTTGTGAATAATACGTTCTTGTCTGCTATTTTCTTGAATACCGTGGGCGGCTTTCCGCTTTACTCCACGTTCAGAAGTGCCCTGGTTGTGACTCTGGCCGCATCCATCTAATGGTACCGACTGACTCTCTGCGGTCGCACGAGATAGCATGTCCATGCTCGCTGGTTGTGCTGACTGGACCGCGAGCTCTAGTCTCCTAACTTTGCTTTTCATCATCGCCAATTCTAACTTTATAGCGTCAACTTCGTTTGCCTTCCGTCCAATCTCGCCCACGCTACTAGTCAAAAGATCAACTTCCTCGGTGGATATCGCACCATGATCTCCATTTGATTTCTGCCCTCTCGGTATCGCCCGCAGCTCTTCCTTCATCTCTCCTAATAATTCATTGAACGACCTCAACTGGTTCTCAATCCGCTCTACAGCATCTGAGATCCTATCGATATCCTCCCTCTGCGTATCGACGATCTCGGATGCATAGACACAGAATGTCTTAACCTTAGCAAGTTCTTCCTCCATTGAAGCCGAATTGGGCTTGGTGTTAAAGATAGTAGAGGTTTGTGCTGTGGGACCAAGTGGAGACGAGGCCTTCTGGACGGAGATGTTCCGGGTCAGTCGAGAGCGCGGCGGACGTCTGCTTGAAAGAACGCGTAAAGACGGAAGAGAGGCCTGCTGTTGCGCGCTAGAGCTCTGCGCCTCGCCGGATTGCTCAGTGGGGGAGTTTTTAATCGGTGAACTTGATCCACCCACTATTGATAGAATCGAAGGGCTGTCTATCGACTTCTTCAGTTAAGAAGGCGCTGCCGTTGTTGTTGCTGTTGCTATTGATGCTGCTTGCGATATGTGAAGAAGGAAGCGCCAGGCGCGGTGCAAATTTGCCGCTTTACAGATAGTTACGAGCCACAATGAACTTAGCCACAGTGGCGATATGTTAAGACATTCCGTGCGTTAGAGCAGCATAGCTTGACTCGGGAATAGAGCCCCCATCTATTGTATATCTTATACTCCCATGCCACTAGCCTTTCTTTCTTTCCTCGAATAGCACTGAAGCCCGACTCGACCTGGGCGATAAAACGGGCGCAAAAAAGTATTGCGACTTTATCATCCACGAGACTCAATTCTGAACACCTAGGCAACCTTAGAATGGGTCGTTCTAAAGCGAAACGAAAGCGAGCGGAGGCTCAGGCTGGCTCCCCACAGATCAACCAAAACCAGAAAGGAGCTACGGTGCCGTTGCTGCAAACTTTAGACCTGCCGACCTTCAATCTCACGTCCGGCAAAGATCAAGAGCTCGCTCAATCGAATCACCAGAATTGCGAAACTGATGGCATGGCTAATGACTCCGGCGAGTGGCAGACAGTATCATCAAAACGACCACTCAAGAGACAGAAGCTTTCATCAAAGGAGTCTACAAACTACCCGCACATTGGTCCAGCCACACAGCTAAAATTACAGAATAGGATCAAGACCAGCGATCTCCAGGCTTTGGTTCTTTACTTAATTGCAGACGGTACGGCACCGCAGTGGGTCGCAGTCAGGCATCATACGCATGTAAGGAAGGTAGTTGTGATTATGGTGCCGGGCTTAGAGAGAGGGATGTTTGATGGGAGCATTGCATTGAATGGAGTCCGCCTTAACGGGGGTTTGTCTCTGGAGGTGGATGAGACAGTTGGGGAATCTATGGCAGCTGAAGTAGAAGGACTAGCGGCTGTTGGAGACTTCGGCAAAGCTGACGAAGTGAAGAATGTCGGTCCAGAGGAGCATGCAGAGTTGGAGTTCGGATCTCACGGTACGGTAGATGTAAAGGACAATAAAGAGAAAACCTACTCGTCACCAGACAGCTACTATCCTGTGGCCCTTTCCGAAAGCACTCTCCCTAAGCCTTTGAAACCACTGGCAAGCATCTTTCCACATATCTGGCCAGTCCTTACTCCCGGCGACGGTAGATACTCCCGGATCAGCTCGCCAATACATTCTATGCTGACATCACCGCACCCAAAAACCAAGGAGGAGAAGAAGGCCAAAAGCGGTGTACACCCTCTGGTAGATGCTAAAAATTGGGTGAACAAGCGTACACCGATCACGGAATTCGTCGCTACATTAGATGAACTTCGAGAAAACGAGTACGTACCTCACCCGGCGCTACTTGTGTCTGCTGAAGAGAAGGCCTTTGAGGAAAATCGGAGACGCATGGCAAAAGAGTCTGTTGATGACGGATGGGTGGATTCACGGGTTGGGAGGCTAGAAGATGGAGAATCTGACCTAGAAACTATCGAAGACGGAAGCATAACTAGAGGGAGAGACGTTCTAGCAATGGATTGCGAGATGTGCAAGACTGAAGGTGGGGACCTTGACCTAACGAGAATCAGTATTGTGAGATGGGATGGAGAAGTTGTATTGGATGAGCTCGTGAAGCCAAAAAAAGCTATTGTAGACTACTTGACACCGTGAGTACCATCGCAAATACCATACTCATTTGCAATTCAACGATGATCATAATTCCAGGCAGATACTCTGGCATATCAAAAGTTATACTAGACCCCGTCACAACAAAACTTTCTGATATCCAAGCCCGTCTTTTGGAAATCTTACATCCCAAATCGATTCTGATAGGCCACTCTCTTAATGCAGACCTTGGAGCTCTCAAGATGACCCACCCTTTCATCATTGACACGTCGATCCTCTATCAGCACCCTCGTGGCCCACCATTCAAGTCAGCACTCAAATTTTTAACCCAGAGATACCTCGGCAGAGAGATTCAGAAAGGCCATGGCAGCAGGGGCCACGATTCCGTTGAGGATGCCAGGGCGTGTCTAGATCTTGTGAAACAGAAATGCGAACGAGGTCCAAAATGGGGCACTACTGAGGCTTCAGGAGAGAGTCTATTCAGGCGCTTGGGGAGATCTCATCGCCCTGCAAGCCATGGGACATATACTGGCTCGAATACCGAGAGACTGGGTGGAGTGGTTGATTGGGGTCAGCCAGAGAGGGCCTTTGGCGCATTTGCAAAGGTTTGCATCGGCTGCAAGAGCGACGAGGAGGTGGTGGAAGGGGTGAAAATTGCTGTAAATGGAGACGCCAATGGGGAGAAAGTACCTGGCGGCGGGCTGGACTTTGTATGGGCGAGGTTGAGAGAACTGGAGGCTTTGAGAGGCTGGTGGAATGACAAACGAAACTCGGCCGATGTAGAGCTCATTGCAAAGGCTACTGCTAGTGCAATTCTCAATCGACCAGAACCTGCGTCCTCCTTGCATGGAGCAACATTAACCGCCCCTGAAGTTTTGTCGGCTGCTGTGACGAAGACCGTCAACCATATCACCGCCATTTACGATGCCTTGCCACCTTGCACTGCTATGATTGTCTACTCCGGGACGGGCGACCCTAGAGAAATGAGCAGGCTACAAGCTTTACAGCAACAGTTCAAGAGAGAGTTTAGGACGAAGAATTGGGACGAGCTGAACGTAAAGTGGACAGATAATGAAGAGCAGGCGTTGAAGCAGGCGGTCCAGACCGCAGGAGATGGAATTGGCTTTGTTGTTGTCAAATAAAGTCTTAGAATCTGCAAAATGTGGCTACACATGGTTTTCTATCGAGGTGCTATGCTTAGTAGGTTTCATTGTGGAAACCAGGCGGTGCCTGCTATGACGGGTCTGGAAAGGCAAGTTCTCCTAAAAACCCCGATCAGATGGACCAATATGAATCGATTGAAACAATAATCCAACTGAACTATAAAAATTTATGTTATATACACGATTACTTTGATATGAAGAGGTGATATCTGACTTTCGTTAGTTTGGGCCTGAAATGGATTAGTGCCGAATGCTCGCCTGTGTTAGAAAAAAAATCCTTCACGTTCCTTCTCATCAACAATCATCGCCAGTGATACAAAATTTGAAAGGTAACAGTTCTTCATCTTCAAACATCACAATCATGTAAGGCAATAACAACCTTTACCCTCCCTAGTTCATGCGCTAATGAGTTGCTCTAGGTTTATCCTTCGCCGCGCAGTTGTTGAAGTCCTTTCCAAGCCCCTTCTTTCTACTCCTCGATCTATAACCACCATTACCCCATCATCAATTCTCCGCTCAACACGTATCATAGCGTCTTCGCCGTTTCAGAAAAGATACGCCAGCAATGGGTTCGAGCAAGGGGAACGAAATTCTGAAGGTACATCGGCTGAGGAATCTGTAGCTATGTCTTCGGATTTCACTAATACACCTGAAGATTCTGCTGTACAGAGCAGTGACCACTCTACCGCCAGCTCAGATTCGGGGTCGGGAGTGACGCAAAAACCTAGAACCTCGTCGGGTTTTGAATTGCCACCGAGTACCCAGCTCTTCGTGGGAAACTTGCTGTGGGATGTCACTGCCGATGATTTGCGGGCTGAGATGGAGACCTTTGGTGAGGTGCTGCACACTAAAATAGTGATGGAAGGCGGTGAAAACAGTCGCAGCAAAGGGTTCGTATTGCACTTGATCTCTTCAACATCAGTATTTTGCGAGGCATTGGATAACACGATATTTTCTTTACCTCCTTAGATTCGGCTACGTCGAATTTGCTAAGCAAGAAGACGCCACGCGCGCTCTGAAAGAGCTGAACGGGCAAACATTTGGCGGCCGCACAGTCGTGGTGAATTACGTTCTGAGAAACAGACCTGGCCTCGATGATCGTCGAACAAACCCGCCTTCTAAGACTATCTTCGTCGGTGGCTTGCCATTTGAGATGACGGACGTTGATCTTAACAAACTCTTTGGCCAATTCGAGAACTGCGTTGATGTGAGGGTTGCTGTTGATCGCAAGACGGGCATTACTAAAGGCTTTGCTCATGCGGATTTCCTTGATATACCTAGTGCGACGAAGGCATTGGAAGCGCTGAAAGAAAAGATTTTATACGGAAGGAGGCTCAAGCTTGATTACGCCTATAGTACTAAGAAGAAGGAGGCATTTGGTACACGGCAACGGGTACAGTAAGACGGACAGCAAGGCGTCGAAAACTAGAGTTGGGGTGGATTGAAGAGCTGTAGTGGAAAGTGAGGATGGTCACCTATAGGCTACATATATCTGGTGGTGCCTATATCCTTCAAATTTCACATGGTGGTAAATGGAGATGACCCTGTTCTCTGTTCAAAACTGACCCCTTTCCTGCTCTGTACTTTTACCATGTAATTTGTCTTGTCACTGCCTGTAAAATAGATTGAGGTGGCTAGCCGGGAGTAACAGTTGGGAAGAACTAATATTTTCTCCCCTCAAGCCTTTGGTCTTTTTCAATTCCTTTCTGGGCTACCTACCGGGCTATGATAGGAGATGCCTCGAAACTGAATAGATTGTTACCTCATACTCTAATTTGAGGGGGATCTGATTTCTAAGATTCTGGGTGACAATTCACTTGAACGTTTGCTATCTATTGCATATCTGATGAACCGTCCAAAGGCCGACGACAGCAGTCCCTGTGATTGGTGCCTCTTACTGCGGACTGGATGAAGTATCTACGGTAGTCATGAAGAACCATTCATGCAACCCTCTGGAATTCACCACGACCACAAAATAAAAATACCAAATATCCCATTCATCCATGCAACAATAGCAACCCCTGCACGACCGCAGTTAAATGGCACCCTCACCCTCTCCACAAAAACACCGCCGGCGGAAGAAGGCGTCTGGTTCAGCCTCTTTGAGCGCCGGCCACGGATCAATCCTCGTAGACCCTGCGCCCAACACGTTGAAGCCTGCATTTCCCCTGGCTGCCTTCCTGTGGCCAGCCCGGGGCGTCACATCACAATGGGTCGTCCTTCCGCTGGTGCTAATGGTTGCAGGGTTATTCAGGTGGACAGTGGGGCTCTGGGGGTATTCAGGTTCGTATGATTTTGGCAGGTGTTGAATGAACAGTGTTGACAATGTTGGATTTGCTAAAGGATTCGAGTCGCCACCGAAGCACGGGGATTTCGAGGCCCAGAGACATTGGATGGAGATCACGACGCATCTGCCCATCTCGCAGTGGTATTTTCATGAGCTGGAGTGGTGGGGGTTGGATTATCCTCCGTTGACGGCTTATCATAGTTGGGTGTTGGGGAAAATGTAAGATGCTGGAGGATGAGGGAGGATGGAAAGTGGGATAAATGAGTGCTAACGTGGGTTCTGGTGAGCAGTGGCTCTCTGATTGATCCTTCTTGGTTCGCCCTGCACTCCTCTCGTGGGCTGGACGATCCATCTCTAAAAATCTATATGCGCGCCACCGTCCTGGTCTCGGAATACCTCATCTATATCCCCGCGGCTGCTGTTCTCCTCCGCCGTCTTTCCCGGCTTGAGGGTGTGCATACCTGGGACTGCTCAATCGCCCTCGTAGCGCTTTTTATGCAGCCAGCAACCTTGCTGATCGACCATGTGCATTTTCAGTACAACACCGTTATGCTGGGATTCGTCCTTTCGAGCATCGCGAGCTTACTTGCCGGCAAGATGCTGTGGGGTTGTGTTTTCTTTGTGGCGGCATTGGGGTTCAAGCAGATGGCTTTGTATTATGCGCCTGCCTTTTTTGCTTATCTGTTGGGCGTCTGCATATTTCCGCATTTCCATTTTCAGCGATTGTTCAACATTGTTCTTGTCACTGCCCTTTCCTTTGCTCTTCTCTTCGCACCTCTTGTTTTGGGCGCTTTATATGACGCACATCGCGGCATTCTATCGGACCCCGAAGCTGGAAATACCACCATACCAGTTCTCCACCCAATGCTCTCATCATTACGTCTCCCAGCAGGCCTCCGCATCAACCCCGAGGCCATCTACTATCCGCCACTCCATATAATTGCCCAATCCATTCACCGAGTATTTCCTTTTGCCCGCGGCCTTTTCGAAGACAAGGTCGCCAACATCTGGTGCACTCTTGATATCGTTTTCAAGCTCCGCCACTATCCCACCGCTATTCTCCAACGGCTCTCCCTACTCGCTACACTCTTGGCAATCATACCACCATGTGCCATTCTCTTCCGCCAACCGAAGAAGGGGTTGCTGCCACTCTCGCTGGCCGCTACCGCATGGGGGTTCTTTTTGTGCAGCTTCCAGGTACATGAGAAGAGTGTCCTACTTCCACTTCTACCTATGACTGTTCTCTTGGCTGGCGACGGTGGCCTGACGCCTTCCGTTCGCGCATGGGTTGGGTGGGCGAATATCCTTGGGGCGTGGACGATGTTCCCGCTTCTCAAACGAGTTGAACTAAGGATACCATACTTTGTCCTTACGCTTCTCTGGGCGTATATCCTCGGATTACCGCCCGCATCACTTTCTCTATATTCAGGCCGATACCAGGGCAGTGACGATCTCCGATTAGAGACGAAGGTTTTGCATCTGGCCTTTTATATCATGATGGTTGCTTGGCATGTTGTTGAAGAGTTTGTGGAGACGCCAGACGGGAAGCCGGACTTATGGGTTGTAGTGAATGTTGTGGTGGGGACGGCAGGCTTCGGAATATCTTATTTGTGGTGTCTTTGGCGGTTGGCGGCTTTGAGTGGCCTGATTGACTCGCCAGAGAGCAGAAGGAAGACCGGTGACAAGGGCAAGGCCAAGACACTATAAATGTGGCCTGGATAAGTTGCCCGGAACAAGCACGATGGAACGGATAGGTATAGGGTTCCCTTCGATATACGAAGTATTACCTATGAGGCCATCGCTTTTATCTAATGTATAATACAGAAAGATACCCTGAGCGGAGTTTTCACTTCTGGTGTACAGTATCTAGGCAGTTATGCAAAGAAAAGCAACCTTAGTTTACGCCAAACCATGCCCTCGTCTAGTTATTCCCAAGCAAAGCTTCAATCTGCCCAAGAGTTTTCTACCCTAGGGCAGCTTGAAGCCATATCCAGCCATACAGCTCTTGTATGCTTCGATGGCAGTCTGGCATTTTACCTCTGCATTGTCGCCAGTGGAGAAGAGCATGCATTCGTCGCGGGAGGCCTTTTCTTCTTTGCATACGCAGCAGGGCTATTTTTAAAAAGTAAAATAAAATCTTAGCTTTGAAGGGAGATTGACATTGAGGGGAAGGGTCGTAGTACCTTTACACTGGGTTTTGTGGAAGATACATCGGCGATGGTGGAGGGGGATTTGGTGCCCGATGCTGTGGAATAGATATGTTAGCCTCTCCATTGTGATCAATTGGACAGGAAATTATTGAGCGAAAGGAGACGTACAGCTTGGGAGTGTGCAGACGGCCTCAGAAGACATCTATGGTGGTGAAAGGATAATTGCGTTGGGAATGTTGAGCTGCTTCGGGAGTCTTTGATTCGGATCACGAAACCAATAGGTCATGGGACTTGCATATGGACTCGCGAACATAGCAAAAGATATCTTGAGATATTGTATCAGATTTATCAAGTCATCATTCTGATGCTTCAGGCATAATAATATCTTATGCAAACAGGGCTACGCGCAATAGCAGCATACGGCGGGGTCTCGTGATGTCTATGCCTCCCTTCACTTCGACTCGCACAAAGAAAACAAACCCCTGCCCGCCAATCGTGAACAAGGATCTTCCGCGCACCACA
Organism: Sabuloglossum arenarium; assembly: GCA_022345705.2. Lineage (NCBI taxonomy): Eukaryota > Fungi > Ascomycota > Geoglossomycetes > Geoglossales > Geoglossaceae > Sabuloglossum > Sabuloglossum arenarium. Next base: position 22,228 of record JAJDMY020000900.1, read on the forward strand.
GCTCAGCAGCTCGCGTCCCTATGGAATCACTTCGCCAGGAACTCGGAGCTATGGATCTTGATAAGCAGGACAAGGATTATGTGTTAGAGGGCAAGGGCTTGAGGCTCGATGACGAGAAAGATGTCGAACCGTTTCTGGAGCTGTTGAGGCAGAACGAACGGGTAGAGACTGTGAAGCTGTCTGCGAGTTCGCTGGGTGTGGGGGCTTGTAAGGCTGTAGCGGAGATGTTGAAGACAAAGAAGGGTCTTACGGTATGTTATATTCTTTCTTCACATTTTATACGAGATCAGGAAGTCTTGTTTGCGATGTTTGTGGAGCGGTTCAGCACTAAGCGCAAATAGGGCGTCAACATCGCAGATATCTTCACCGCCCGTCTCCTTTCCGAGATTCCTCCAGCCCTCACCTACCTCCTCGAAGCTCTAGTCACACTCCCCAAACTCCACACCGTCGACCTCTCCGACAATGCTTTCGGTCTCAACACTCAGGCACCTCTCGTGGCATTCCTCTCCGCGCATACCCCTCTCCGCCAATTGATCCTCAACAACAATGGCCTTGGTCCTCGTGCTGGAACTCTCATTGCTAACGCTCTCACGGAGCTAGCTGCCAAGAAAGAAACGGCTCGCAAAGCTGGTCAGGATATCCCGGACTTGGAACTTGTGATATGCGGCCGCAACCGTCTGGAGAATGGCAGCATGGCAGCGTGGGCTAGAGCTTTCGCTGCTCACCGTGGTATCCAAACCGTCAGGATGACTCAGAATGGTATCCGCCCTGAGGGCATCGAGACTCTTATTCGCGATGGCCTGAAACACGCGAGTGGTCTCCGGGTTCTTGATCTCCAGGACAACACCTTTACCCTCCAGGGTGCCACCGCACTCGCAGACGTAGTTCCAGGGTGGAAAGACATGACCGAACTTGGTGTAGGTGACTGCCTCCTGAAGAAACGTGGTGCCGTGCTCCTTGCCAAAGCCCTCCAGAAGGGCACAAACAAAAACCTCCAACTCCTTAAACTAGCCTACAACGACATCGACGCCAAAGGTCTCGGCGAGCTAAAAACCGCACTCGGCTTCCTGCCAGAATTAATGCGCGTCGAGCTCAACGGGAACCGCTTCAGCGAAGACGAACCCAGCCTCGAATCCATCCGAGAAGCCCTTCTAGAACGTAAATCTGCCGCTATATCCTCCTCCAAAAAAACTGATACCTCAGATGCTAGAGGAATATATCATGAGGAATTCGAAGTCATGGATGGGCTTAGCGATTTAGATAGCGATGAGGAATCTGAAGATGAAGATGAATCGGAGAAGGAAGAGGAAGATGAAGAGGAGGAGAAGGAGGAAGTGGAGGAGAAAGCAGAGAAGGTAGTCAAGCAAGCCGAGGCGGCGGAGGAGGAAAATGCCCCGGAGGATAAGGACGAGAGCGTTGATGATCTGGCTGCGAAGCTAGGGCAAACAGCTCTTTGACTCCCCCCTCTTTCTCTCTCGGGTGTGATGGAATTTCTATTTCTCGCATCAGAAGCACAGACACAAGCCATTGACTGAATTCCAGCAAAAACCAGTGAGCAAGCATATTCCCCACATTTCTTCACTACCTCCACCCAAAGTCAAGGCAGCCCTTAGATTAGATATCCATCCCGTTCTAGGCGGGGATAAGGGTGGATGTAGGAAATTGGGTTAGGAGATAGATATTACAGAATTAAAGGATAAATAAATAAATAAGTTAAATACTTGGATGGAGGTTTCCTGAAAATATAGTTATGGGTGGAGGGGATGGGGGCTATTAAGATTTCGTCCGTCATGTACAACAATACTATTTGTCTCAAGCTGAGTTTATATATAACATCCACCAATTTTCAATCTATCTAACCTCTCACCCTCCCTCCCCCTCCCCTTCCCTAAACAACCCACTCTTCCTCTTCTCCCCTTCCCACCTCTCAAACCACCCCTTCATCCTCTCCCTCCCCTTCCGACTCCCCACATTAACCGTCGGCACAATCCGGCCAATCCTCAACGCACAGCAAAACACCGTCAGCTCCCTAAAACTACTATGCTCACTATATGGCACTCCATAGCACGCTGCTTCTTGCGTGCTGCCCCGCTGGGGCACCAAGTCAGAGACCGCAAAGCGCGATTTCCAAGATGGGGAGTGTAGCACGGAGTGAACGGTCGGGGTGTCGGTGATGCTGCGGCTGGAGGACGGCTTGTAGGTCCAACCTGAGGGCCGGAAGCCGATTACGTGTGAGAAGTGGGGCTTGAGGGTGTTGAGGTAGTCTTGAAGGGTCTCGGCGCGGATTTCGCGGAGGGGCGTCATGTGGACTTGGGCGTCGCGTGGATTAAGGGTTAGGAGGGATGTGAGGTCGAGGTCTTCGAGGCAGGCGCAGATTTTTTGTTTGTTGGGCGGGGCGTAGATTTTGGTGTTGAGGGCGCGGGCGATGCCGATGCAGATGCGCTCCTTGCCGATGCTGTAGGTGCCGACGACTACTAGTAGTCGTCCACGGCTTTTGTTGTTATTGCTGTCGCTGCCGTTGCTACTGTTTTTCGTGGTATCCATGCATTTATCGTCGTCATCGTCCCCGGTATTAGGGGGAGATGTCCTCTTGGTGATGAAATTAGCCATGCTGCTACCAGCTCTATTCTTCATCATCTTCTCCCATCCATCGCTCTCGTTCTTGATGCTAGCACACATACTCGCACACGCATCAATCACCTCCTCTTGACTGGGAAACGCATAACGGGGGTTTAGATACGTAGTGTCCAAGTAACACACATCAAGTCTCTGCTGCCCCGTAGCCTTCCCGGTTATCGAGTCGAGAATATCGGGTCTGAGAAGTGGGTGTCGTATGTGGGCAGCGCAAGCCCGAAAGTCACCACAATGGAGAACCCGCTGTACCTTTGGATTCTTGCCCTTGCCGATGACTTTCTCGAACAGAAAGAGTGAGCTTCCAGGGCAGTGGTTCGCAGATATCATGGTGACGTCTACTCCATTTGTATCTGGGACCTGGATCTTCCGCTCGAATTCCAAATCCACAATCCACTTCGGGTCAACCCTCAGCTGTTGTCTCACGAGATTTGCGGTGACTCGACTGCAATATATTGGACCATGGGACCACGACGCAGTAAGTCCAATGTAATGATCACTGTGAAAGTGACTTAAGAAATAAGCTTTGCATCCCGCAACGGCGCCATATCGGAACGCGTCAACGCAAATGAAGAAGCCTGGTAGTATCTTGTAGAACGGACATGTTCTCGTATATGCAGGTTTGCCTCGTGATGCTGTTTCCGCTGTTGCTGCTGCTGTCCAAGCCTCGTCTTCGGCATGAGAAGACATGAGCTTGGAGAATGCCGATGATGTGGAGCTGATAGACCCTAAAAGAAAGGGACTCGCTTGAGCTGGCTTGGCTAGACGTTGAAAACGCTTTGCCGGCGGAATTGCTCGTGCTTTAGTACGCTCCGGAAGCGGTATCGGATTGCCGTCAAGACAGTGGTTAACGTGTAGTGTAATATCCGCATCCGTGATACCCTCCAGACTCACACTGCAAATCGGACAGACCGCAACTTTCTCGCCATCCCCAGCCATCAGCTCCAAGTCTCGCGTCCCATTATCTTCCGAAAAATCCTCAAGGAAACCGTCATCTTCTAGCCCATCCTCGACCATTTCTAGCATCCGTTGTTCTTTCACCCACCGCCGTTCCACCATCTCTTCGCCTCCTGTAAATTCGCTATCGTCGTCCTCGATCATCTCAATATCACCAAACTCGTCAATGTCTTCAGGGACACTCGTCTCGTCTCGTTTCAAACTAGGTTTATGTGCATCTGTCTTTTGAGATACTTCTTGAGGAGTTTCAGTTTTTTTAAAGGAGTCGGTAGCTCCAAGGTCCGCTTTCCCAAAGAGATTTCCAGGTTTTGCAGAGGTCGATGTTGTTCTATGGGTAGCTTCAACTTCCTCCTCGCTATCTGTATCCTCCACGAACGGTCCAACAAGTCGTTTCGGTTTTTTCAGTTCTGTTACAGGATCTAGTGATTCTGTGGAAACCCTACTCGCATCTGACTTCTTCATTCTTTCCATATCAAAATCCGGTGGTGGAGGCGAAGAGCAAGGCAGTTCCTGATATCCCACACCGGTCCCTGAGCCTTTGGCTGGTGACATAAATAGTCCTTCTCCATGAATACTCTCGGAGTTGTCTGAAGAGTCCAACCTTCTCCGCTTGACGGAGCCCGTACCCTCATTGTACCTCCTGTCACCATCCGACCCACCCCTCCCGTTCACCCCACTCTCCGAATCCTCAAATAAATTCTCAAACAAACCATCAGGCGTATCAATTCTCCCACTTCCCAGTAAACTCTTTTCTCCAGTGTCATCAAAGAACAACCCCCCTTCATCATCCTTCCCCCCAATCTGCCGATCGACTTTCTTGAAAAAACTCAAAATACTCCCATTGGTCTTCGCCTTTGCCTTGAACTTCCCATTCATTGTGAAAGCCGAAGTGGGCTTCTTCATGAGTCGATCGTTGCTTGATCGGGTCGTCAAAGGCGAGCTCGCTGTCGTCAAAGGTGTGCCGACCATCTTCGAAGATTGAGAGACATTCGAAGAAGAGTTGCCCTTCAAAGAACTGCTCTTCACAGCAACAGCAGGCGGAGTTGGCGGTCTCCCAGTTGAAGGATTTCCCGCAACTGTTGGGTTGGCATTTTCTCGTGGATTTCGGAACATGTGGAGTTAGGAGTGAGTATCAGAAGTTCGCGTCGTAGAGTGGTGAGGGACGCGAATAAAGGATTATGTTTAAGGATTCTGATTGGCTGGCGAAAGTTGATCTTGTACCAGTTGAGCAATTTACAAGAATTTAGAGATCCACTATCAGCAATTCTAGAGCAAAAGATCACAAACCACCACAGTTTTTTTATTTGGCTTGAATGCTTGCAAGAGAAAAAAGATATTCCGGCATAGATAGCCTTTCTCAACATTGAAGAGCAAGCGACCACCCCTTGTGGTGGTAGTGCTAATTGGCTGAATTAGAATGGAGTGGCCTGTTGCTATCTGCCATGTCCATCTATCCATCCCGCACTGTTCCTCCATCCCATCACGATGGCTCCGAGGAACCAAATATCATCATCCCACCCAGCCTCCACTCCCCTGGTCCCTCCCCTCCTTTCCCTTCCGCCGCTACCGGGTTTTAGACGCTTGTTGTGCAGCTTCTATAGACACTGGGTGAGTATATAAAATAAATAAAATAAAATAATTCAAAATCCGATTTGAAAGAAAGATAAAAAAAGGGTGATGGGTGTCTCACCTCTCCTCGTCGCATCCTCCAACAACGCTGTATCGACTGCACTCCCCGGCAGATGCACATACCTCACCACACTCCCTCGGATAAAGACATTCTTCACCGACGACTATTATATCCCCATCAGCACCCAAATCCCACGCCCCATACCCCATATTCAACCCCCCGGAAGGCGCGTGCCTCGAGTGTATTTCCTCAACCACAAGCACTCACCAAATGTGGATACCGAACCTCCTCCAACACAACAATACCATCAAGTTTAATATTCAAGAACTGGTCGACGGACTTCAGGGTTCCGCGGATTGAGATGTCGTTTTTGAGCTCCACTGTCACTTCGTGGTCCACGAGGGTTTTAAAGAAACTGTGTATGCTGTTAGTTGGTGGGGCCTTTTTAAATCTTGGATGGGCGAAGGCAGGGTCAGTGAGGAAGAGGAGAGAGGCTACCTGAAGAAAAGCATGGCGTGATGAGGTGAGTTGGGCTTGGTTGCCCGATGCGTACGGTTTGGTGATAGTTGGTGGAGGTTTGACAGCCGATTGCGGTCTTCGATGAAGCGATCCTTGTCCTTGTACTCCGTAAGGTTCTCAGTATTAACCCAAACGAACCGTCTTCACAGCCCCATTCAAGAATTCAATCAATCAATTATCATTTTCGATTTTACTTTGCATTTCCTTATTTCCATCCTTAATACGTCTAAACTGCGTGACGAGCCGTTTATCGTCGTCGTCGTCGCTCGCTCAAACTTATGTAACTACGAAACGATAGAGTAGACGTGAGACTTAAACAAAAGAAAAAGATGATTTTGGATATCTCTAAACGGGTGTAGTTATAGAGATAAAAAAACCCTCGACCTTGAACACCGAGTAAGCAAAGAGCAAGCCCTGAGCCCTAGCCTATGGGTATCCCTAACTCCCTCAACGCCCTTAAACTCCGGCAAATGCGTGAAAGGAGAGAAAGAATATAAATCAGATCTTCGAAAAACAAAAGAGGGGACCTTTTTTCCCTTTTCACGCCCTAGCCTTTCCCCTTCCCTTTTCCCTCGTGGGCTTTCTTGCCCAACCGGTCAGGGACCTCCAACCGGCTCCGGCCTTTCTTCCTTCTTCCAAGACGGCATTCACGCCGTCCAAAGCGTCGGTTTCTCTCTTTCCGACCTCCGAGTGGAGCCTCAACATCCATTTCTCCCATGCCCAGCTTCCCACTAGCCCTGTGATGCTGGCCGCCTGAGCTGTATTCCCCTGAACATCCTTATCTGCAACATCGCTCGATTCCAAATTCTCAGATCCCCCCGCATCGCACTTAATCGTAATACCCGACCTTCCTGCCGTCGGCGCCCCCATCGGCAGGAACATCCAAGCTCTCTTGACTGTCCCAAACCCTGCCTTCTCGAGCCTACCTATCCAAGCACGAGTTGGATATGGATCGTATCCTCTGGTTTTGAGCCTGAAACTGAATTCGACAGACATGGCTGACCCAAGAGGGCCTGCATTGATGATATCGGCATCGATGAGGCCGAACTCAAGATATCCTCCTGGCTTTAAGCAGCGGTAGCATTCTCGGAGACAGAGGTCATATTCGTCGTCGAAATCCCGGGGGGCTCCAATCATATTCTTGGCTTTGAGAACCATGTATATAGAGTGGACGACTATCACATCGAAGTAGTTCTCCGCAAACGGGAGTCTGAATAGTTGAGGAATAGATACTGACCGGTGATTATGAGGACCACGAATAGCAGCCGGATTCGTGAGCTGATTGCTATTCTTCGCGAAAACGGTGTAAACCTTTGTGTTGGGGAACTGCCGTGCACAGTGCCATGCCCAATCGCAAACCGGTTGGCCTCCGAGGTCAAGGATTCTGGTTCTACTTCTTTCCAATCCTGCAACAGGCGCCTTCCCCGCCTGAGCAAGGTACTTTGCCGCGGGGCTGATGAGAAGCTTTCCTTGATTCAATACCATGCTTGCCATGACGTTCCACATGGCGAATTTCATCTGATCCATTGCATCCGCTTCTTTGGCCGCACGAACATCCTGTTTCTCTTCGGGCGTAGCGTCCTCGCGGATACTTCTTAGTTTCAACTCGTAGTGTGAAGATAATCGCCAGGTGTGGGCCACTGGTTGACTGATGCGCTGGGCTTGAAGGGCGTCAGATCGCGGCTGGCGGTGAATGAAAGCATCAGCGCAAGTTGAACTGCTGGAAAACTTCTGAAAGGCACGATAGTAGGCCGACTCCTTCTTCACAATGGCTATGCTTTGTTCCTGCTCATCCCGGCCGTCCAGATCCTCTGAGAATCGAACGGACTTCTTGGTGGCAATCGATTGCCTGTCGACCCCCTTGGTATCCTCCTTGGTTTCTTCCTTGGTTTCCTCTTTGGTCGTCTCTTCATCCATTTTCGTATGCATTTCTTCTTTGAGATCCGAAAGGGCAGCGAGGTAGGAAGACTGAGCTGAAAGCCATTGGCTAGTCCGGTCCAAGTTAATCATCGAGGAATGCCGGAGCTCTTGACGATATTTCTGGTCAAAATCCATTCCAGCTTCTGGCGTCTTTATGTGCACTTCCACGATCTCGTCTTTGCTGACCACCGAACCCTCACTCGCGGGCTCCTCATTTGCAGGATTCT
>JAJDMY020000900.1:30211-80956 GCA_022345705.2 Sabuloglossum arenarium
CACTCATAGACTTCACGCTCGCAGGCTTCTCGAACGCAGGCTTCTCACTCATAGACTTCACGCTCGCAGGCTTCTCGAACGCAGGCTTCTCACTCATAGACTTCACGCTCGCAGGCTTCTCGGACGCAGGCTTCTCACTCATAGACTTCACGCTCGCAGGCTTCTCGGACGCAGGTTCTTCACTCAAAGGCTCCTGCAAGATTGTGCCCTGACGAATTATTGGACGAGCTGTCGGGGGTCCGTCGTCGTCGTCGATTGAGTCCTCCTCACCCTTCTCCTCAACCTCGACAACTTGCTCAACAGGCCTATTCCACGGACATCTGTAGAACCCTTCGGCGGTGCTCGAAGATGGCAAATGTGGAGACGACGGGCACCAAGTGTTCCTGCTGGGGGTTGCTAGCTGAGAGAAGAATGTACTCGGGGAAGGAATGTCGACCTGTACAAAACCAGCTAAAGATCTCCGAATAGATGTAGATGGAGCGATTCTAACTGCACTCCGGCGGTGAAGGCTGAAATTCGGAATCTGCTGCACCTCTTGGTGCGGGTGTGGTGTCTCAATGACCTGTTCCTCCATGCCTTGTTCCTCAATGATGTGGTCTTCATATTGGTGGTCGCCATCGTTGCCTGGGAGAACGTTTAGGGTGGCCAAAGCATCTGGATGGAGTTGAATGCCTCTAGACCAATCAGCGGGTTCTCCGTTGACAACCTCGGGTGTCTGAACGTTCGGTGTTGGTGGTGCAGTTGAATTCGCAAGTTGATCTGATGTCAGACTGCCGTCTAGCGAGGGAGGAGCGGTTGAGTTTGGCGCATCTTGAGCCAACAAGGAGAGAATTGCTGGTGATATTGGGATCTTTGGCGGCGGGGTAGGTGGGATTGGAGAGTTCATCTTCAATTCGTGAAGGCCGCGCCATCTGCCGTCCGGTATGGTAAGCACTGGGTATCGATTTCTGGGTATATTAGGGTCTAATGAATCCGAACGGATAGGGTTATGCGCTGAGCGTGTGCTTGGGCGACGTATAATGACTGGAGATGCGTCTTCGTCCTCCGGGGAAATGACGTCAATTTCTAAGGGTTCGTCACGGTCAATCTCGTCATCGGTAGCATCGTACATATCATCAAAGTCTGGTGGCCTTGTATTGCTGTGTTTCTCTTCTTCGATTGGCGAAACATAATTGGCATCCGAGGAAGCGGGTGGAGCTCTGAGGGTCTCGAACGGTCGAGGAGTTGGAAAGTCGTCTTCCTCCATTGGTGAGACATCTGAATCTGTGTCCTTGGTGTAGGAGAATGACATGGGTGTCCTCTGTCCTTTCCTGATGGCTTCCTTGTTCGATCGGTAGTAAGACAACCTGTTGTCTGCAATTATAATATTAGGAATTCGGCCCGAGACCTGCTCATGACCCTGAGACCTGTACGCCGTAGCTGGTAGGAAGCTCATCCTTCTCGTGTATCAGAAGTTGTTGATTAAAAAAAATAGTAATGGAGTATCGAAGGCAGAAAGTCAACGGTCAACGCTGACGTTTCCTGCAGTCCGGCTAAACGATGGTGAGAAACAAGCTCCGGTCAACGAAGTCTTTAGTTATTAACAGTAGCTAGAAAAGAGAGGAAGTCCAGCGTCGTCCGAACAACAAAGTGTGGAACAGCATCCTTTAAATCAAGATCTGGTCAAGGTCCCCACAGAAGAAATGACTAAAATTAGGAACCGCCGACACGAACTCCGTGATCAGAGTCATCACCCAAAATCAGCAGGGTGACCATGCTGCAGATCTCCTGGTCACGTACATATGCCGGCCTACCGTCCACAACAGACAATCGAAACGCGGGAGCGACCTCGCTAGCGCGGATGCGCAGTGGGGGAGTTGTATATTTGGCAACGAATTGGGACGAGAGAGGTGCATATGCGATGCAGGCCCAGGAACAGAGCCGAGCGATATTCTTCAACTTAGCCGTTTTCTGGATCCTGACAGGACGGATTTTCCATCTCTTCGTGAACCAATATTGTGGGAAATAACTAGTGCAAATCATATGGAACCAACCAAATTAGAACACCAGTACTATTTGCTCCCAAATAGAACATGCGGCGCGCGCGAGATGTGAGGGGCTGTAGCCGCCGACCATTATTGGCCGAGAACCCATCCACGGTATGAACGCTGTGACGAATGTCGGGCGCGTAGAACCACTACTTTCTTCAGCAACTTCGGTCTCCTGCCACCTGCAGAAATCGATAAAGCATGTATTCGAGCCAGACAGGATTGGTGGTGGTTCGGATTGCGCAGCTAATTTGCTGGAGATTCACTGTGGGCCTGTAGATTGATGCCCCACCAAAAAAACGAACGCCCCAAACCTGCAAACTCCTACCAGCAGCACAACATCACCGGCCCGACAATTCTACGCGCCATCACCTCCACCGCAATCCTCAATTCAATAATAACACAAATGCCACAATCACAGCCACAACAACCACCACCCACCATAATCGCGCCCTCAATCCTCGCTGCTGACTTCGCAAATCTAGGCGCCGACTGCTCGCGGACCATCGAGCAGCACGGGGCTGACTGGCTGCATGTCGACATCATGGACGGCCATTTTGTGCCTAATATCACGATTGGAGCACCTGTGGTGACGGCAATTAGGAAGCACGTTGCGAGGCCGGAGAAGAAGGGTGGCAAGGGGACGTTTGATTGTCATATGATGGTTGAGGAGGTATGTGGGAGCTTCCCTCGCTCCTTTTCCCTTGCCATTGGTTCTGGAGGCGTTGAGGAGGAGATGGATCGAGGCCGCCATTCCCTTTCCCAGCTTCTCAAATATCCCCATTTGGCACGTGCTGTCTCCTCTCAATGCGCACGTCTTGTCTGTCTCACATCTCTCTTCTCCTGGCCGTTCGTTCGCTGCAACAGCAATTTACCGTTTTAGAGCAAGCAAGCAAAAGAGCGCCTAACGAACTTGTTGATGTCACATTCACCTCAACGCATACTGCCGCCCTCAAAATACCCCACAAAAAACGAGAAAACCCTGTTTTAGCAACTACCATCAAATTCAAAGCCACCAATATTACTACCTATTTCCATTCTTGGTAAGAAAAACTAACACTAATATTAACTCCCCCAAAAAGCCCCAAAAATGGATCGCCTCCTTCAGCGCCGCAGGATGCGACCTCTACTGTTTCCACTACGAAGCCGCATTAGACACCGCTCCGAATACTCTAATCCGCCATATCCACGAAAGCGGCATGCAAGCCGGTATCGCGCTCAAGCCCGATACACCCGTTGACGTGCTATGGAGCATTCTTGAGAATCAGGAGGAGGTCGAGAGGCCAGATGTGAGTTCCCTCAGGCCTTTTCTATTATCTTTTTCTTCTTTTCTGCCTGGGTGATGGGCGAACCTCCCTAACAATCACTCCTATTCCTTGAATCGGAATTTTGAGTTTCCGCATGTACCGTGATATTGGAAAGATACGCCACATCGGCACTTTGCGAACCGTGCTTGCATGAGAGTTCCAATATGAGGGGCGTCTCGCTTTGCCCCTCCCCCACATCACATTCACTTTTTAATATCTCTATTGGAATTTCTTTTTCACCCCTCTTTCCCCTCTCTACGCAGCCGCAGCCGCGCACGCAAGCTCCTCTTCCCAAATGAATCCAACCCAACCCCTATACACAACACACCACAACCACAACCACAATCACAATTGCAACAATCGCAGAAAAAAAGGCCGCAACATCAAACACCACCCAACACCAACTAACCCTTCCCAAATCTTCAGATGGTCTTAATAATGACCGTCCATCCCGGTTTCGGCGGGCAATCATTCATGGCCTCCGAGCTGCCCAAAGTACGCTCCGTGCGATCCCGCTACCCAAATCTCAACATCGAAGTCGATGGCGGTGTTGGGCCGAGCACCATTGGTGAGTGTGCGGATGCTGGGGCGAATGTGATTGTGGCGGGGAGTGCGGTGTTTGGAGCGAAGGATCCGGGGGAGGTGGTTAGGGTGTTGAGGGAGGCGGTGGAGAGGAGGGGGTGATAGGGGTGTGGGTGGAGGGTAATTTGAGGGGTGTAAAGGGAAGGAGAGGTTGTGTGTGTGTATGTACGAACTAAGAGAGACGCTGAGAGTGTGATATCAAGATCTCGGCTTGCTGCTCGCGACGGCTTAGAAGAGGGGTATAATCAATGCTCTTCCATTTACTCAATCTAATAAGCACAACAATAACCACAAAGAAAAAAAGAAAAAAAAAAACAACGAGATGCCAATTAGGGGTAAATGGAATAAGAAACAGGAGACGCGCGATGAGTGATATCTAATGAAGATAATGGAACGAGAGGGGCAAAGGGCTAAATGAGGAGTTTCATGTTTGGGAGAAGAAAAAGGAAAGAGAAGGGGATATTGACGATGTGGGAAATAAGGACATGAGATGTGAGGAGGAAAAAAAAAGGGGGGGGGATGAGGGCGATGAGTCGGTAGATTCCGTTCTCTAGGATAGTTTCTGCTGTTCCCTTCCTCCCTACTTCATTTTGATTTTCAATTTCTCAGTCCCCTTCTCAGCTCTATCGCTCGCTTGCTGTAGCAGCAACGTTCTAAGAACTCGTCTTTGCATCACTACTGATCTTCGGCCTTAATGGGATTGTCATTGTTTTTCCTGGTTTAACTTCTTCCTCCTTCTCCTCCTCTTTCTCATCATCATCATCATCCTCGCTCTCCTCACTCTCCTCATCTTCCTCCTCGTCATCGTCGTCTTCATCCTCATCCTCCTCGGGAATCGCTTCACTATTCTCCAGTTCGCGGATTTCTTCCTGCGAGGCGTTGGAGATTGTGGAGCCCCGGTGGGACATTGGCGGTGGGTGGGAGGTTAGTGGGAAGATGGGGGAGCATGGGGATTTTGCTTCTGCTGCTGCTTTTTCGTCTTCTTTTTCGGGGGGTGCTGTTGCTGGTTGCGCTGGAGTCGCTGTAGAAACACTTTCCGATTTCGTTTCAGTAGTGGCTTTCCCTACTGTCTTCGCAGAACCGATGCTCGCCGCAGCTTTCTTCGCGGCTTCTTGGCCCGCTTGCTTCATCGCGATCGTAAACGGCGTCGCCACGCCTCCTGTAGCTCCTTTTGGTTTGTCTTCCACCACTGCTGCTGGCTTTGAGGGAGTGTCTGTAGGGGTGCCTGTTGCGGATGCTGACGGTGTTGGTGCGGGACCGCGAATCTCGCCGATTTTTTCGTGTAGTTCGCCGTATTCGTTCCATTCTTCGACTTCTTCGAGATCCTGATCGCAGAAAACGTTATTGGTCTTCACAGCTCAGGTAGAAATTCGTGCCTCTGGGGTACTTCTGTAGTGAAGGTCATGGAACATACCCCAACAATCATTCCCATCTTCACCAAACCCGGTAACTTCCTCTTCCCCGCTCTCCTTCCCCAGAGCATCCGTGCCTTCTCATCCGTCGCAACATCCAGCGCCTGGAATAGGACTCTGTTCGCCTTGAGGATTGTTTCCAGCCGCGACGTTGCGGTCACAATGTGGGACGAGCCTGCTGTCAGGGATGTGTAGAGGTACAAGGTGGGGTCTGCTGAATAGGACTTGGTGGGCGTAGAGGAGGAGGAGGAGGCCATGGCTAATATCCTATTTAAGGGCGCGAGATATAGTATATATAAGTAGATGCTAGAGGTCGGTATTACTGTGGGTTTGGTATGGGTGTTTTGAGGAGCGAGATGGTTGGTGCGTGCGGAGATTCATGCATGAACCGGTGGGACAACTGACGTTGGCGGCTTCAAACTTGCAGAAAATGCAGGTCGCACAACATGGATCAGTTGATACTTTTCGATAGTCCATGAAACTTCGATATTCCTCTTGTGAAATGGAATTTATTCAACCAGTTATCTATAAGTACACTTGATTATGAATTACGATCCGAAATGCTTGCTCTCCGACTTCATCGCTAAATATGGAGTAACAGCAGCTAAATCTTGCTATCCTTCGAAAAACTTGGAGTGTTGCTCGAATTGCCTTGGTCCACATCAACCCCCTCCACGCCCTCCACGACCTTTGCTTTATGCATCATGTGTTCAATGTTGATCTTAGGACCTTTAAACCACTTGTGAGCATCGACGAACCACCAGATTGTGACCATTACCATCGGACCGCCGTACACGAGACAAGTCCAATTCATCAGGTCGGGCCTGGGAGAAACTCCCCGTCAGCTTGGTATCTTCTATTGGCGAAATATTACTTACGTAAGGTCTCTTCCGACTACACTAGGAAGACAAAGGACTGGAAACATCAACGCAACAAATGACACTGCTGCGATACCGATCGGTCGGCTGAATTTCCCAAGATGCCATGGTCCTCTGCGGAATCTGTTGCCCACAAAGAAGACTCTGATGAAGATGGGAATGGTGAACGCCACGAAGGCCGCGATGGCTCCGATCGAGAACAATGCATCGATGGCGACCGTTCCGGCAAAGATCAGGAACAACATAAGCATCCCGATGACATTATTGAACCAGACAGCATTGACAGGAGTTTTGGTCGTCTTGTTGACTCTCTTCCAGATGCTTGACCCCGGGAAGCAGTCATCTCGGGCGTAGGCAAATGCAACTCGAGACGCAGCAACCATGCATCCTTGACCCATCGAGAAGCCGCAGCAAATGGTGAGAGAAAGGATCGCCAGAGCTGTTTTCTGCGGGAGGATCTGGAGCAAATAACTGGCCCAGGGTTGTCCGAGCGGGCTAGTGATGACATCACTGATATCTGTGACCGTGTATGCAACGACAAGCTGCAGAAACCATCCCATAATCCCTCCAACACCCGAGGTTAGCACGATGGCACGCGGAGACGCAACATTGGCATTTGAGCATTCCTCGCTGAGATGGAAAGCAGAATCATAGCCAGACATAGTCCAAATGACAGCAATGAAACTCATGAGGACGGCAATGCCATCAGGTAATTCAGTGCCGTTGGAGATGGTCCCCCAGACTTGGTTAGACGGATAGAATTTAGGTACATTCGACGTTCCTGCAGGAATCATGATAATGACGATGAACAACGCAGCAATGTTGAACGAGGAGCCAACAGAATTGAAGTTCGCAATCCATTTTGTCGGCATGCTGCTAATGCATCCGTGTGTGAACATGATGAAAATGGATAGGAGGAAAGTCTGGTAGTTGGTAGGGGTGTACGCCGGGTTGTTGATCGATCCAGCAGCGAGGATCATCGCGGCCAATGCATAGTCAACGGACGGAGCAGCTGTGACCTGGCCAATCCAATTGGACCACCCGGTGAGCCAGGCTGCAAAAGGACCATAGCCTTCTGGGGCAAGGACAGCAGAAGCATAATACAGCCCACCACTGTTGAAACATTAGGACTATCGGAGATGCTACATGAAAGGGGGTACTCTTACCTGGTTGGCATCGACGAACACAGCTCAGCCATACTGTCGAGCCAAACCAGTTAGCATCATTCTCCAGTATACAGGCACCAGGAGTGAACACAGCGGTGAGATGTAAATCACTGCCATGTACACTCCGCGATGTCTGCTCACGCGTCGTGTCCACCAGACATGCATACCTCATTGCAACGCATTGGATAAAAACCATCGCAATCAGCCAGCCCCATACCATACCTGGCATTTCATCCCGTCAGTAAATTGCTCCAAGAACTCGAATTGTAGCCCACAGGATCAGCTACACGTACCTGCGGTCCCTGCGTACCCCAACCCGAAATACAGCGTACTCGCAAAGCTAGGCAGGAGACCCAACACCGCGAAACTCACACAGAATGTCGTCCACAGACTAAACTCGCGCTTGAACTCCTGCTTGTAACCTAGGGCCGCGAGGACCTCCTCATCGGGATCGAAAGGATGGTCGCTGATAGGCACGTCGCCGTCAGGTAGGACAGACGTCACGGGGACGTCGTGTTCGACTGCTATATTTTCTGTCATCGCATGGGCTGGTTGGTTTGTCTAGGTTGGGCTGGTTGACGGGAAGTGAAGTTGAGTTGGAGTGAGTGGAGGATGCAAGACGGTTTGTTTGTAGGGAGCACGCACAGAGATGTGCAAGCAAAAAAAAATGAACGAGCACCTCAGGCAGCCGAGACGAGCGGAGTATTAACTATTAACTATTACAACGCTCTGGGGGACTTCAATTTTCCCGTCTGCCCCGGTGATACACTCCAACACTCCATCTAACTTGCACCCGATAAGCCAGCCCTTATCGCACAACCCTATCTATCCAACTCGCCAAAATAAAAACACTGGGGGGATAGAAATAGCCTATCCGTTGGTCGGCGACACCCGAGACCTACCCGGTTTCGGCGAAATGTTCCCTCCTGGTGAGGCTGGGGGGTGGCGACGGATTGGTTATCTATCTGCGGAGTAAAAGTGAGGCTTGGGCTTGGTTTGACTTGATGATACAGGAACAACGCCGGTGGATGATCGATTGGATGAATCCATTCCCATCATCATCTTTTGCCACCAAGATTGTCCCTTCTAGAATTGTATGTTTACAAATAAATAAATAAATAAAGGGGGGAAATGTAATCCCAAAGCAAATTTTGAAATTGTTGAAAGGTAAGGTGTACTTCTCGCTCCTACAAGGATGAAAAGAAAAATAAAATAAAATAAAATAAAATAAAATAAATAAATAAATAAAAAAGAAGAAGTGATCCGGAAAGGCACTTCGAGTTGGCTGGCTGGTGTTTCTCTGCTCTGCTCCGTTGCTGGGATGGAAAACATGCGAGTGTGATCATGTTTTCGACGAATTCACCGGTGTTTAGATCACATGGCCAAGGTTGGATTGGCTCCTGGAGACGATGATGAGGATAAAACATGTCACCAACGGAATTAGCAGGTGTCTGGGATTTCCGCAAGATAAATCTAGAAATCGTGGTGTTGAAGAGCAGATATCCCATTACATTGTGTATAGAATCAACTTCTGGCATAAAGCATGCCGTGCGTATTCACGCTGCACCTCTCCTTTCATCCCATCTTTCCCTCACCTCGCTCCCAAATCAGGTATTCTACAATCACCTCTGACGCCATCTGGTACCGTCTTCCAAATCACATCCCTAACCTCCGCAGCCACTTTTTCGACAGAATTGATGGCCCAGAGAACGTCCAGGTGCTCGTACTCTTCAATGACCTTGGCGTGTACGAGTTTAACGTGAGGTTCTCGCCCGTGTTTAAGGCGCCTGAGGAGTTTGCGTCCGTCTACTAGGTCGTCAGATCCTGCAATCCATAGGGCCAGGGGCGGGAATTGCTCGTTGTACCATGCGGTGGAAGCTCGACGCTTGCTGGGCCATTCGGGTTTTGTCTCGTCGCCGCCCGTTTGACCTTCTATCTCGCCTACTGAGTCAAAGCTTTCGTCTGAAGACTCGTTTTCAGCCTGATCTTCAGCCTCTTCTTGCTTCCCTTCTTCCTTGGTAGCGAGAATGCATTTGTGCTTCGCGAAGCATTCCCTCCCGAGCCACCACCGCATACTCTCCGCACTCACGTACACAGGAGCAAATTGAAATAGACGATCTCTCAGCTCCAGATCCCAGCGGTCGTCGGTCCAGTTGAAGAGAAATGAGAAGACTCGGTAGCCAAGGGCTCCGTACAGACGGCTCGGGAGATGAGCGTGCATGGTCATCATGAAGGGGATGAAGGAGTGGATTCCGAAAAAGATCCGGAATAGTTCGGGGGATATGATCCTCATGAACTTGAAATACATCTTTCCAACCAGTGGCCCAGCGTATACTGCTGGCGCAAGCGCACAGAAGACGCTGATCTTTTCCCCAAGTTCTGGACGTTGCTCCTTCGCAAGAGCAACAAAGGTCTCCGTAGTCCCTTGTGAATGGCAGATGAGACCTAGCTTTTCGAAGCCTGTTTCTGACAGTACTCGTGAGACAAATGCTGGAAGGTCAAGAACTCCCATTTGCCGAATGTTCCACGCCCACATTCGGGGGTCGGAGTACGAGAGCAGTGTATGTTCAGGGTTGAAGCCACAGCGGTTGTTTCCCAGCCACACGTCGTAACCACTAGATCTCTCAGCGGAAGCTCCTGAAAAAATGGAGCCAAGATAGGGGTAATTGGGCTAACCTCTTACATAGAAAAAATGCTAAGCTGTCATCATCATTCGTACAATATGCTCCAGCGCTCTGGAGCAGTCCAGGTATGAGTAAGACAGGATACTTCTTCTTGCCGAATTCGTACGGAGATTCCTCACCAGTTCCAGGTGAGGATTTCCCATCAGAATGAGGTACAGGGAAAACATTAGGAGTCTTCGCTCGCCTAGTGTCGCTAGATGCAGGCGAGTATTCTTTCGGGTCATAGACATGCCACAGGACAATCAAGAAACCGTCTTCCGTTTCAACCTTGAATTCTTCAACATCGAGCCCTATCCGGCGTGCGTAATATCTCACGTCGCAAACAAGCTTGTCTTTGCCCCCCTCTGTAGGCTCGAACCCGTCATTCGAGGCTGCTTCAAGACCCACATCGCCATCATCTCTAGCGTCATTGGTTATGCTGCACTTTCGCCTCTTGCGCTCCCAAGCCTTAGCCGCCGCTTTCCTAGCCTTACTTCTCCTCTGCTCCTCTCTATAAAACGGACGACGAGCACTAGGGTCCTTTCCCCTCAGCCGAATTCCGATGTGTTTAAACATTAGAGGTATGCTAGTAAAAGCCGCGCCCAGCACAATGACTGCCAAGAAAGATAATGATAGGAAGAACGAGGAGACACGGATGCTCATGCATTGGATGTTGCGGAGAAGACTTGGAGGACCGTATATAGGAAGGGGAGGGAATAAAGGGTTTGTTCGTGAGGGAGGAATGGCTTTGGCTAGAGACTCGGATCCATGTGTTTCTCTTGCGAGTTCATGTATGTTATCGAGAGCAGTGGGGTCCGTCGTTGGGTCGGCTCCCTCCTTTTCGTCTTTCAGTCGATTGAGCCTTTTCGCTTCCACCAATGGGACGGCCGGCAGACGGCCACCATCTGCGGTGATTATGATAGGATCCTGTGCTGTCACGAATTTTGCCTCGACTGCTACTGAACCGTCGGATCCTTGGTAAGCTAGACGCTCGGCCTGCTGGCCATATGTTTCTGAGGTTGTTGAAGTTCTCCTGAGCTGTTCCGACGCCATTGGGCCTTTTCAACATGGGATCCAATTCCACCGGGCCGTCCGAAGGGAAGAGAATGGGAGGCACGGCGAAGAGTGGGAAAGCTGGGGTTCTTATGTAAGCGATGAGGTCTGTGGCGCTCTCGCATACAGTTCAATGGACAGGAACACTGACACGTGATACTGTTATTGTCCTTCCGGCCAACAATAGGTGAAGTCTGCTGGGAGTATTCTATAGTGCATCTCAATGCCAGTCTCTCCAATTTTCAGAGTCTGGAAGTGGAAGGGAACGACAACGACAGCACTGGAGCTGTCTCTCAAGAGGCATCGAAGGCCTGCCGCTTCCGTCCGGCTGACCCTGGATTTCTGACGACTTACCGAGGATGTTTCGCGATTTCGCAAAGTTCAGTAAATTTCTCTGTAGCTGTCACGGAGCATCAGTGACCGTGATAAATTTCCTTTGAACTTTTTCACAGGCCCATCGAATTGCTAATCTGTATGGCTGAGCCATGACGGGGGAAGTGAGAATCAGCAGCTTCGAGACGTAAGTGCCCAATACAGAACTATCCCTTGCGCATCCACACGGCCAATCATGGCGGAACCACGTTCGGATATCCACCGCCGAAAACGTCGGCGGCGGAGAAGGCCAGATCGACCCGCCATTTCAGCACGGCTTCTTCTCGACGAGCAACTTAAAGGTGACATTGGGGTGCTCTCAGAAGATCTTTGGGTGGAACTCTTTCCGAAGCAAAGAGTACAGGATGGTACTATTCTTCGTCTCGCCTCCGTGCGACATTCACATGCTGATATGTATGTCGCGATAGGGTATTCCATCGATGGCGCCTCAGATGCTATAGAGCAAGAGATTCAACATGTTGCTATAACACCATGGATGCCTCTTTCGTCAAATTTCGCGGAGGACGCATCCTGGACTATTTTGCCCGTCAGGCCTCCGTCGCATGACCAATCGCAAGACAAACATCTGGCCCACTCTACGGTACAGTTTCCAGCGGCCTCACTTGTTCTGCAAGCATTTGCCTCGGCGCTTCAATCCCCTACTACAAACAGGAACTTTGGCAAAGGAAAAGCGACAGTTGAGATCCGTGTGCTTGATGTGGTCCCGCTGGGGCTCGATACGGTTTTCGTCTCTGTGGATGCTGAGCTGGTGAAAACCCTCGATCAGAGCAATGGGTCGATGTACGGTGGCTTTGGTGGACCCCGGTTGAATGGTTTGACACCCATGGGCAAAGGCAAGGGAAAGGCAGCAGTCTATAGTGGTGGTCCAGCCAATCACCATATTTCAAACGACAGGTCTTCATTAGATGTAAAAGACTCTCGTCTGAAGAAGATAATACGAGAGGCAATATCGAACCCGAAAGTTGTCCATTTGGGCGATCTACTCCCGCTCCCTTTGCCGTCTCATCCAATTACTCATGCGCTACCTCCGCCAGCCAAAGTCACCTTTTGCGAGCCTGTGTCGCAAGGTCTACTCCTTTCGAGTACAAAAATTGTCATTACTCAAACTCAGCGTCACACGCGTCCATCTCGAGTGGCACCCAAACTACCTGTTCACCGTATGGTCAATGGTGTTGTCGAGGAGGAAGAGGAAGATACATCAGACGACAGATTCTATTCGGCAAACGAGGGTTATGGCAGCAGCCCCTTGACGCCTTCTCCAGATGAAGAGGTTTCAGCAACGGATGCTTCAGAGTCAGAAGCCTCAAGCTTCGAAAATGACTATCTATCTGATGACTCTCTTGACGACATAATATCCCTGAGCGCGCCTCTACTTTCCCCACAGACTCCAAATGTGCTCTCGGCATTCCAGCCGGGAACTCCTCACGGCATAGCAGGGGGAAGGCGTACTAATGGAATTAGTACGCCAGATTCCGTCTATTCTAGCTTCACGGCCCGCACTGTACGTGGCAGTGGTGGAAGGTTGTTCAAGGCTCAAGGATTACTGCATAAGATTCCGGATGCACTGCTTTATCCGAAGCCTTCGAGAGACGAGGACGAAGAGGCAAGAGTGTTTGTTGACGTGGGTACATTAGTGAAAGTCGGCTGTTTCTCGGGCGACTGGGTAAGAATCGAGAGCTCTTCCGAGCCCAACACGGGGTCACTAGGGATTTGGGGTCTGGGCGCGTTCGAGGGCGTACAAGAGCAGAGAAGAGAATGGAGGGCAGCAAAGATTTATGGGTTACCGGAGAGTTGCTCGGGCAAGGCGCCACGACCAGGAGCAGGGAGAAGGACAATGAGGCAAGTAAATGACGGTCAGCCTTTGATTATTCAGAAAGACACACCCAAGGTCTATTTGTCTCCGCTTCTTCTTGCAAACTTACAATCGCCAACACACCTCCGACTCTCACCATTAGCCCCTGACTCTCACATGCACCATCTGCAAGCTTCTCCGTACTCTTTGAAATCCAAAAAAGATCAAATATCTAGCTCCTCATCTCCGCCGTTTGCAAAAGAGGTCACACTATTAAAGATGTCTACACCACTATCAACGGATCGAATGCTTCAACCTAGTATTCTAGTGGGCCTAAAGCAATTTTTGGAACAGAAGAGAAGGATAGTCAAGGCTAATGACCGGATCGGTGTCAGCTTTGATCAGAGCCTGGGAAGGACGCTATATCAAATCTCCAAAGCCCCTGAAGATGAAGTGGCAGGAGAGGAGTTGCTCTCCTCTCTGGCTCCTCGAGTCGTTGACGAAGCTATTACAGAAAATGAACCAAAGAAAAGTGGGGTTGCATGGTTTAAGGTCGGCAATGTTGTAATTGATGGACTGGAGGCCACTAGAGATTCTGAGGAGGAAGATGTTTGGGGAGGGGTTGTTGCGATTGATCCGACTAGTACAAGAGTTGTCCAAGCTGGCAGTGAGAAGTCAAAAACATTGGGTACCCTCGGGAATTCATGGGAATACTACCTTTCCCTCAAACAACCACCGAAGGAGGATAGCACAGGACTGGCGGCGCGAGATAGTATCTTGGAGATGCCCCTGCCATATACGACACCCCTAAGACGACGGCTACGGGAGCTAATTTCTGTGGCAACAAGTCCACGCGCCATTCACCTAGACTTACAACCGATTTCTATATTGCTTGTTTCAACTCAACGCAATATCGGCAAAGCTACAATAGCGACTCGTGCATGTGCTGATCTTGGAATACATACGTTCCCTATAGATGCCTATGACATCCTCACAGATGGTGGTGCTGGCGGTGGAGACGTCAAAACCGAAGCTTTCCTCAAAGCGAGATTCGAAAGAGCCATGGGTTGCGGATCTGAATTCTGCGCAGTCTTAATCCGCCATATCGAAGCCTTGACGGCTGACAGGATGGTATCAGCACTTAAAGATGTGGTTGCGGAATCTCGGGTCTTCATTGCGACAACGACAGAGGTAGAGAAAGTCCCTGAAGGTATGCGAGGCCTATTTACACACGAATTAGAAATGTCTGCGCCAGACGAGGGAGAAAGAGAGGGCATTTTGAGGGGCATAATCGAAGATAAATGTGTGCTGGCCGCATCAGACGTGGACTTCGCGTCTGTGGCAGTGAAGACGGCGGCTTTGGTCGCTGGAGACCTTGTCGATGTCGTTGATCGAGCCATGGTCGCGAGGACTGAGAGGATCGAACGGGTAGCCGGTGCTGCGGGCAAGAAGCGGGCCGATAACGTGGAGGTGATTGTAAGAGACGTTTTGATCTCTGGAGGTGATGCTAGCCGATGCGTCACAAAAGCGGATTTTGATATAGCGGTGGATCATGCACGCAAGAATTTTGCTGACGCGATTGGAGCACCAAAGATTCCCAACGTTAGCTGGGATGATGTTGGTGGTCTAACTAATGTCAAGGACGCAGTCATGGAAACCATTCAGCTCCCTCTAGAGAGACCTGAGCTCTTCGCCAAGGGTATGAAGAAGCGCAGTGGCATCCTCTTCTACGGCCCACCCGGAACCGGCAAGACGCTCCTAGCAAAGGCAATCGCCACAGAGTTCTCCTTGAACTTCTTCTCGGTCAAGGGCCCAGAGTTACTGAACATGTATATCGGAGAGTCGGAGGCCAACGTAAGGCGTGTTTTCCAGCGGGCCCGAGATGCGAGACCATGTGTTGTCTTTTTCGACGAATTGGACTCGGTGGCACCGAAGAGAGGGAACCAGGGGGATAGCGGTGGGGTAATGGATCGCATAGTCAGCCAGCTTCTCGCGGAACTTGATGGCATGAGTGATGGGGAGGAGGGAGGCGGAGGAGTCTTTGTAATCGGCGCTACTAATCGGCCAGATTTGCTGGACCAAGCGCTTCTACGACCTGGACGTTTCGATAAGATGCTTTACCTTGGGGTTTCGGACACGCATGAGAAACAGTTGACGATTCTAGAAGCCCTAACAAGGAAGTGTGTCTTCCCTTTCGTTGACCATACAATTTCCGTTTTATGCTCACCATATTTTTAGGTTCACGTTACATCCCGCTATGTCTCTTCGACGAGTCGCCGAATCACTCCCCTTCACTTATACTGGCGCGGATCTCTATGCGTTGTGCTCAGATGCTATGTTGAAGGCGATTACACGGCAGGCAAATGCTGTGGATAGGAAAATCAAAACCCTTCCATCTGGACCGGTCACCACGGCGTATTTCTTCGATCATCTGGCTACCAAGGAAGACACGGCCGTCATGGTCACCGAGGCAGACTTCTTTGAGGCTAAGAGAGAGCTTGTGGGGAGTGTGAGGTATGTAATCTGATTTCTCCCAGCATTCACCTCTTAGCTTCTATTCTAACTCTTCTTCCCCTGGCATAGTGCGAAAGAACTAGAGCACTACAACCGTGTCCGAAAAAGCTTCGAAGCTACCGACGAGAGAGAATCCACAAACCACACACTAACCCCATCGCCGCCCACAGCAACCCAACCCTCTCTCCGCTCCCTAGAACCCCTCTCATCACAACAACCCAGGCTCA
Organism: Sabuloglossum arenarium; assembly: GCA_022345705.2. Taxonomy (NCBI): domain Eukaryota; kingdom Fungi; phylum Ascomycota; class Geoglossomycetes; order Geoglossales; family Geoglossaceae; genus Sabuloglossum; species Sabuloglossum arenarium. The sequence goes on from JAJDMY020000900.1 coordinate 46,226, forward strand.
ACGGCAAGAGCAGTAAGCCCTCAATCCGAAAAGGGAAATCCAAAGCCTCGACAACAACTAGCTGGGATACCCCAGACGAAGAAGAAGGTGGCTACCGTGATGACAACGATGATGATGGTGATGAAGAGGATGAAGAGGAGGATGAAGATGACAATATCATACGCACGGAACATTTGATGCTGAATGGAATCACCGCAGCAGTAGCATATAGCAATGATGTCGGTGGAACTGGGAAGGGTAAGGGGACCGCGAGGGAGGAAAGCGGTGGGGGTGGTTGGGGGAGTACGTTTGAAGATCCATCTCGGGATGACGATTCGGAATTGTACGGATAGATATTTTCTCCAACCTTTTCATTTTTTTAATCTATTTTATATTCTTGCTGCTGTCTTTATAGAAGAAAAACGGATCTAATTTTACATTTCTTTCTTTTTCGCCGTCTTTCCTTGAGAAATTGGAGTTCCCATTCACGAGCTGCTGTGCGAATCAGGGAGGTTAGGAGATATAAGCGGAAGACTAAATACTTTGAGGTAAGCCAAGGGGCATATATATTGTTTATTGTATACATATGTATGTATGTACATACAGTGCATCATAGCTGGCTTGCTACTCCCTTACACCAACAAACATCCCCCCATCCAACCCACTCCGCCCATCTCACTCAACACACAAAACCCCCCCACAAAACACTCATATTTATACCAATCCCCACCCACCCCCAACAAAGCGTTACCAGACATAAATCATAAATTAGGGTTTTACTTTATCCCCATTATCTTGACGGAACTTATTATTACCCCAAGGTCCTTACGCATTAATTTAATTTAATCGGCTTCCCCCCCCCTCGCACCCCCGCGAGACAGGTGATGATGAGAAACTGCGGGGTTTTATTTATTGCTATCGGAAAGGAATGGTAGGTGATTCATGCGTATATAAATGCTAATTTATGTGTTCTAGAATATTGATGTTGGGGTTTTGGTGTGGTTTGTGGGATATTGCGGAATCATAGATTCCCTCTCAGAACAAGAACGAACTGCCCATCTAAGAATGCAGTTGTGAATTTGGATTTCTAGCTATAGCTTTGCGGTGTGTTTGGTGGGCTTCTTGGTGCTGGCTTGCCATCCAAATTCCTATGACCCTTTGGTTAATGATCGGCTCGGGAGTCCATAAACAGGACTGCAGGTATCTTACCAACTTCGTTGCCTGTCCCGCTTCAATGATCACATTGACAATAACTGGGACCTTCGCCTTGAAGCCCTCTTCTGTCGCGCTGGCCAGCTCTTCCGGCGTTCGGACAAGAAAACCTTTCCCACCGCAAGCCTCAGCGATCTTCTCATAGCCAATCTCCCAGCCCAGACTCGTAGATCTCAAGCCCACTCCGTTGCCAAAAGCTCCTTTTGCGGTCGACTGTTGTAGCTTCAACCACTCGTCTCCGTCTTGAGAGTCACCATGGTAGACACCTCCATTGTTAATAACAAAGATTAGGACGTCCATCTGGTACCGCGCCATGGTCTCGACTTCCATCGCGGAGAAGCCGAACGCTGAGTCGCCTTCCAGAGCGACGATTTTCTTGTTAGATTGAGGATCCCCGGTGTTGTAGGCTACATGCGCAGCGATGGCGTAGCCCAGCCCAACCCCCATGGTTGCGTAGGTTCCAGCGTCAAGTCGAAGGCGTGGGTGTTCAACAGTGAAGATGGAGCGAGAAATGTCCATCGTGTTTGCACCTTCGCTGACGTAGACAATGCCACCATCTTGAGGCGCGGAGAGTTGATCAAGGACGGCTTTGATGACGGAGAAGGTGCGTTCGTAGGTCATTGGTGTTTTATCGACTTTGGATCTCGCAATGGCTGTAGTTTTGTTTTTACGCTTGCTTTCCGAGAGCTGTTGAGTGTAGTCTGATACTCGGGAGTCCCAACGCCAGCCGTCGAGAGCATCGAGGAGTTGCTCGGTCACGACTGTGATGTCGCCTACTAGACCTAGTGAGGCATCGCCTTGGTTACGCCCAATCTCCTCAGGAGAGATGTCGACTTGAATGATGCGCGCGTTTGAGTTCCATTTCGGGGCGTCGCCGAAGTGGAGAATCCAGTTGAGACGGGCACCAAGGACGAGGACCACATCTGCGAGTTTGAGAGCTGTTGAGCGGGCTGAGGCAGTGTTCTGTGGGTGACTATCTGGTAAGACGCCTTTGCCCATTGGTGTTGGCAAGAATGGAATTGATGTCCTAAGGTTCTTTATCATCAATATAATATTATGAATAAGGGACTTGTGGAAATATACCTCTTAATCAGCTCCCTAATTAATCTCTCCGCCCGAGCGTACGCCGAACCCTTCCCAACGATTACGAGCGGTGCCTTTGCTCCTTTCAGAAGTCGTGCGGCCTCCAATATCCTACCCTTCTGAGCCCCCCCTTTTGGAGGAAGAACAACCTTCTTGACAATTTGAATGCTTTCTTTTTCGCTAGATGTCCCCTGAATTAGGTCTGCGGGGAAGTCTACAAAACCCGTACCAGGCCGTCCGTAGAAAGAGCTCCGATATGCATTGGCGATTGCCGACGGGATCCGGTCAAGGCCGGTTGGGCGAAGGGACAGCTTAGTATGAGGAGTCAATAGGGATATGGCATCCAATTCTTGGAAGGCGCCTCGAGACGTCAGGTGGGACTCGGAAGAACCGGCAAGCAGGAGAAGAGGGAATGCATTGGCAGAGGAGTTGCCAATCTGATTACCAGCAAAATTAGCCCAATTTCTTAAAACGATCAAATATGATCATGCCGGAGTACCATACGAACGTAGATTCGAAAGTAGCAAGATCTGGTAAATCATTTTCAACGTACCCCAGCTATAGCGTGTAAAACCCCGGGCCCACCAACCACCAAACATACTCCCGGTCTGCCGGTCAGATATCCATAGGCGCTGGCTGCATAGGAGGCCGCCTGTTCATTTCTGAAGCCAATGTACTGAATCCCCAAGTTGAGAGTCTCCTCGGCGATTTCAACCACCGGGATTCCGACAATCCCGAAGAGCACCTTCACATCAAGGTCACGCAGGGTACGAGCAATTATTTGCGCGCCTGTCAGGGAAGGCATCTTTGACGCAGACGAGTCCGTCCAGAAGCATTGAACAGCCAGAAAGAAGGACGTGCTTATAAATGCTTTGTTGTTTCTTCTCGTAGTTCTTGATGAGGTTGAGGTGAATGGCACAGTTACGTTCGGTGGGGATGTACTGTGTACTCCGCAATTGCCCTATAATTGCCGATGTTTAGGCAGGGTCAATTCCTCTGATGAGCTGTAGAACTCAAGGCAAACTCGGAGAGAATGAATACTCCGTCCGGAGTACTTGTGATAGCTTATCAGTGCGTGGCAGTTACGCTTACATAGCCAACGTATATAGATGTATGTCAGCCTTTGCCGACCACTTCCGTCGTTCCGTTGCCACAAGGTACAAATAAACTCAGAATCCGCCATCTCAACCAATATCCAAGACATGATAATCCCATGGATGGAATACGGTTGGCGAATTCGTCGGCTCAAATGCCTCTAGCCGTCATCCCGGCACCTTACCTAAGGCTTCTCGTGGAATTTCCTGTAGCCCTTGCCCTTCTGCTTATTCCAACAGCGCTCCTATATTTGGCGATATACTCACTTTTGAAAGACCGTCGATTCAGTCATGCACTTTTCACTTTCTCTTCAGTTGCGAGCTATATGGCATGCTCTTGGATCCCCGTGCAATGTGGCCCGTTTAGAAGCATGCAGCAATTTGCCAGTGAGGAGTTTTACCTCTTGAACCATGATCACCGTTAACACTGTTATCTATTTAGTTGCGGTAGGGATTATGAAGGCGCTGGATCTTTTCGCTCGTCGTCACAAACCTCCTCGATACATCGCATCTCCAGTCCCTTCGTCGTGGGTCATCTCTCTTTTAATGCTCACGGAGCTTCGATACGAGTCCTTCAACCCAAACCACATTCGAGTTCCAACGAATGTTGAAAAAATTTCAGAGCCTCTGCAGCTCGCCATACACATCGGAGTATTTACTGTCCTCCAGTCACTGCCCCAGAATTATTCCATCATATTGGCGTTCGAAGGTAATCTCTAAAATTTCTTTTTTGCAGTATTACAAAGTGTAATAACCTTTTCATTTTCAATCTAGTGCTTCTTGCGATCTACATCCTCTGGACTTCCATCGGGATGGTGCTACGCTATCGGTCGTCTCCGGCATTGTTCGGACCTTTATATAGAGCTCATAGTCTCTCCGGATTCTGGAGCGAGACGTGGCACAACGCTTTTGCTTCGCCAGCGACAAGTCTGGGCTATTCTCCTACCCGGAATCTCCTCATCCTTATAGGGGTTCCGGCTCCAGCTGCTAAATCAGCCGGAGTCGTGGTAGCATTTACCATCATGGGCGCTTTCCACGTTTATGCTCTGCAGCCATTGCTCCCAACTGTAAGCCTAGCCCGAATCGGCCTCTTCTTCATCATCAATGGCATTGCAACTGTGTGCGAAGCTGCCATCTGGGGTCACAGGAGATCGTGGAAGAAGACGGTAATAGCGTGGCTGTTCGAAATTGCTCTTGCGACTTGGGCTGTCGAGACGGCATATATTCCTCGCGGTTTGAATCGGATACCGTGGAGGGATATGTGTGGGCCGGTCCATGACCTTTGATGCGGCTTTCTTCTATTGTCGCTAAGCTGAGAAGGATCTCTACGGAGTGCAGGGTATATTAAAGCATGATATGGCCTCCTAACGTAAACTCTTAACTGCCATGTTCTGTTTCGTTAATGTAGAACTAGACCGAAAGAGGAATCTGAGGTTCATCTCGGACTCATTTTGAATGTGACCCTTTTCGGTTATAGACATCAATTTCTCTATAGCAACGGCAATTTCCCCATGTCCAAATCATTAGAGACGTTGTAATTGGGAACACTCAGAATATCGGCTGTATTGCGCCACGAAACTATGATTGGCCGTACTCTGCGGCTTAGGGGAGCTTCAAACATCTTGAAATTCAAGATTTCGTTTCCTGATGAACCTATCCTACTGACCAGCCAGGCAAAACCTTCAAGTTGAAATGCGTCCCTTCGAAGGCGATGGCTTCCAAAAGGCCTCCCTCCTCTCACCGTCTATCCACAAAGATGATGCATCGTCGCTGCGCTCGGTCTCTGCCCAGGACTCGGATTCAGAGGACGATGAGGTCATCCATGGAGCTCAAACATCGCTCGAGATAGCTGAACATGATCGAACCGTTCTTGAAGAGGAGGAGGAACGTGAAAAGCTCCTAGCCAGTGGCGACGGATTTCGTCGTATCTTCAGCTTTAGCAATACCAGTAGAGTCATGGTTGGGAAACATGAGTGCCGGAAACAGAAAAAAGAGAGGAGGAGGACGTCGAGAAGAGAGAGCCGGAGGAATAAGAGGAATAGGTTGCTGGGTAAAGGCTCGGAACAAGAGCTGATGCTTGAGATGGAGGAGGGGGGTGGTTTGGCCAGCGATACTGGTTCCGATTTGTCCGAAGGGTCATCCGATATTGATAGACAGAGGTTTAGAAATTTCCAGAGTGTGAGTGTTGCAGCCTCCATATACTTTACTATGCATATTACTGATAGCGGCAGTCGCAGTCCTCACGATGCTGCAGATACACCTTGGTATATATAATCGCTGTCACAGTTTTCCTCATACTCTTGCTCGGCGTATATCGGATTTCTTCAAACCGTCAACGATTAGCTAAAGGCTCGATCAACCTCCTCTGCAACGGTACAGCAAATTTCGGCCCAACAACAATCCTCATCTCTCTTGACGGATTCAGGGCCGATTTCCTTGACAGAGGACTCACTCCCACCCTCAATTCTTTCATCGCTCAGGGAATTTCACCCAGATATATGACCCCCAGCTTCCCAAGCGTTACATTCCCAAATCATTACACCCTAGTTACTGGTAAGATACATCCATATTCACGTACGGTGAGATTGTATTCTGTGACTCTCAGCTAATTAAATTTAGGCTTATATCCTGAGAGTCACGGAATCGTAGGAAATACTTTCTGGGATCCTGACATACAGGAGGAGTTCTATTACACCCATCCGTCCATGAGCATGCAGCCGAAGTGGTGGGGTGGAGAACCATTATGGGTGTCTGCTGAGAATGCAGGCGTCAAGACCGCAATCCATATGTGGCCAGGATCGGAGGCGCATATTGGTGGGATCGAGCCGACATTTGTTGATAAATTCAACGGTACAGAGGCGCTATCGAAGAAGGCAGATAGAATTCTAGGGCTACTGGATCTCCCAGGCCCTGGCGATGACAGTGACGAAAGGCCGCAGTTCATTGCAGCCTACGTGCCCGTGGTCGATACTGACGGGCATAAATATGGGCCTAACAGTACGGAGATTCGGACAACGATCAGCGACGTCGACAATATGCTGCATTACATCTTCTCCGGGCTTGAGGCTAGAAATCTTACTAATGTGATCAATGTGGTTGTCGTATCCGATCATGGCATGGCCACAACGTCAAACGAGAGGCTAATCCAGTTGGAGGACCTACTTGACATGAGCCAAATTGAACACACGGATGGCTGGCCGCTGTACGGACTGAGGCCGAAAGACATGAACACACTGCCTTCGCTTTACGATCAACTCAACAAGCTGTCACCAATGCGTGAGTATTATGACGTCTACTTGAGAGATCAGAATATGCCTGAAAAGTATCACTTTTCGAAGAACAACCGGATAGCGCCGCTTTGGATCATTCCCAAGACTGGGTGGGCAATCGTCACAAAAGATGAGTTCGACATCCAGGAGGCGAAGAAGACAGGCAAGGAATACGAGCCGAAGGGTTTACACGGATACGATCATGAGCACCCTCTCATGAGAGCGATATTCGTTGCAAGAGGTCCAGCATTTCCTCACAAGCCCAATAGCCGGGTAGATGTCTTCCGTAAGCTGAACCCTCTTTGTACGGGAAGTTAGAACTAATGACTTGCTATGGGATAGAAAACACCGAGGTCTATAATATCATCTGTGATTCCCTTATGATAACGCCAAAACCCAACAATGGAACTCTGCGCCTTCCCCTCAAGCCTCTAGGCCTTCACTCTGACGAGGACTCCCCACCAGTTGAAACTCCTCCGGACCCTCCAAAACCTGTAGCCAGCGACGGCAGCGAAAAGGAAGGGGTTGCCAGTTCTTCAGTGCCGTTAGAGCCAGTCGAAACAACTCCACCGTCAAGTGAGACTCCAGCACCCATAGGCGTTGATGACCCCAATGACCTTCCTAGACCAGTGGTCGGGGACGAGAACCAGATGGACGAGGAACAAAAGAAGGAGGCGAACAGGCTTAAGGCATTGTGGGATTATTTTCTCGGGAGGCTTAAAGACATTTTTGGGGATGGGAATGTTGAGGTGGATGTTGATGGCGTTGAAATTGAAGAAGGTTCAGCACCGGGATAAGCGCAAGACCCCCATTTCCCGCCATACGTGTACACCTAGGGACCGTTTTATTTTAACTATGCATGATATTTGTTTTCTTTTTTTTTTTTCCTTTTTCAGATCTATATCCTGTGGCGTTTTGTTGGTTGGCGATACAGGTTTTCTCGTTCGTTTCCAACATATCCTAGTTACCTGCTTTGTTTTCGCCTGACACTATAATGTGTAATGGACATAGTAGAGAATCGAATAGAGCTTAAACCGCCGCAACTTCAGCTTCTGGCTCATCATCCTGTAGCGACACGGAGGAGAAACTGCTTGGCGTTCTGGGAGCTGGTAGTTGGCCGGCTGACGTACTTAACAAGCCGTCAAGAGACCAGTCAAACGGTAAAGCATTGGTTAGAGCCGCCATCGTCATCCTGACGGTCACATTTGCGATTTTTGTGGGGTTCACGGCGTACTTCTGTGCGCATCGGGGTCGCCTTACGAAGTCGAGATTGACGTTGTTGAAGGCATTCTCGTTCTCAATTCCCTTACCTCATCGTTCGGATCATCTATTCGCTCCTCGGCGGGTTTAACAACTCCCTGTATTCGAAGTGGAGTCCGCTCTATGGGTCGTGAAGGGCATTTTTGGTCATGGGGCTGCTCATGGAGTATATTGTTGTGATAATCTATGTGACGGCGGGGATTCTGATTCCGTATAGCAGAGATCATAGCAGAGATCATAGCAGAGATCATAGCGGAGATCCTAACAAGGATGAAGCATGAGTATGGGGGCTTCCGATCTTTTGGATTGATTATTCTCTAGGTAACTGCCGTAGATACCAAATTGTTAGCGGGATGTCTTAATTGTTTGACCAAAATCTGAGGCCGTTATGAGGCTGATTGAGCTGTTGTGCCGTAACCGTATCCAGTTAGCTTTATTACACCGGTTGGAAAAATTGAAAAATCTGCCCCAGCCTCTTTTTTTTCTCGCTTCATCTCTGAACTTTTCCTCTTCAACTGTCCCAACTGTCTAAACTGTGGGTTGTTCAACGTGGGCTTCATACTGAGGGCTTTCCATCACAGAGATAAAGCATCGAGAGCAATTCATTGCGATTCTCTCTTTCTGCTAGCTGTATCTGAGGGCTTATCTCGTTCACGAGATTCCAAAAATCCAGTGGGGCTTTACACATCTGATACTGTCCGCTATCTTGACTGAGGTACCAAAGCAAGTCTTGAAAAGTCTTGCGCAGAGGGAGATCTTACTGTGGGCTCGTCGGCTCTTGCGTGATTTTTCGCGCTAGTGGGACATTTGCGAACTTTTCTCGTTCTGAGGGTTTGTGCCGCACACAAAACACAAAGTTAACACGAACATTCGTGAATCTGTGGGAACTTTGCATCTGCATCGAGAATTTTTACCAATTCTCAAGAGGGAAAGATCTTCAAGTCGTCATCGAGAGTTCGTACAATTGTCTTCCCTTTCTTTTGCACTTAGGTTAGAACGGTCTTTGCGACAAAACGTTCGGATGGCTCCAATCACCTCCACTCACATCCTTCCTCAACACACATCGCAATTCGTACTGATTCCTATCACAGATATCACATTGAGTTACCTGCATCAACATCGAGATGGGTAAAAATAATAAAGGCGGCAAGTCTGTGCCGAAGCGCGCCCCCAAGCTCGACGCCGTGAAGTCTGGAGCTATCACCAAGCCATCCCACACTTCCGTGTCTAAGAGTAGAAAGATTGCAAAGAAGGCTGCAGCCAAGATTGCTAAGTTGGAGAAGAAAGCTAGAAAGAATGAAGAGAAGGCGTTAAAGAAGGCTTCTACCGGAAAGAAGTCTAAGAAGGGAGCTTCCTCTGAACCTGAGCCCAAGAACGTCGCAGATAGTGACAGCGAGACGAGCATGGATAGCAGCGGTAGTGAAGCAGAGGTTGAGACGAAGGTGCAGGCTGGATCCGTCGCTGCAAAGCCCGCGCCTGTCAATGGGAAGGCCAAAGCAGTTGATTCTGACACTTCTGACACTTCTGACACTTCTGACTCTTCCGACTCCGAGTCCGATCACAAGCCTGCTGCTGCAAAGCCTGCTAAGTCCGAGAAGCCTGCTTTATCCACTGCTCCGGTAGCCAAGAAGGTCGTTAGTAAGAAGGACGACTCTTCTGATGAATCTAGCAGTGACGATTCGTCTGAGAGCGAGATTGAGAGTGAGGCGGATGCTAAGCCTACTCCAAAAGCTAACGGGGTGAAGCTTGCTGTTAAACCTGTCGCTGCAGCTGGGGATGCGGAGAGCAGTGAAGACTCTGAAGATTTTGAAGACTCTGAAGACAGTAGTAGCGAGAGTGAGACTGAGAAGGCTAAGCCTGCCCCCAAGACAAATGGTGCTGCCGCGAAGGTCGCGAAGGCTGGGGTACGTTTCTCTCTGTTTTGTCTTCTGAAATTTAACTAACAGCCGTCGTGCCTCTAGGATGAATCTGAAGACTCTGAGGATGAATCGGATGATAGCGAGAAGAGCGATAGCAGTGAAGATAGCGAAGATGACGAGGCGGTGGCTATATCTAAGAAACGCAAAGCTGATGATACCGCTGCTCCTGTCGCGAAGAAGGCGAAGGCTGAAGATGGAGCCGTCGTCTCCGATGATGGCCCTAAGAATCTTTTTGTCGGAAGCTTGAGCTGGAATGTGGACGAGGAATGGCTCTCTAGGGAATTTGAGGAGTTCGGAGAAATTACTGGATGTAGAATCATTACTGACCGGGCTTCTGGGCGATCAAAAGGGTAGGCTTTGTACTGGATGACTTTATTAAATTGGTATATATGCTAACCTGACCATAGCTTTGGCTATGTCGAATTTGCCAACGCCGCAGATGCTGCCAAAGCGATGAATGCGAAGAAAGGGTCCCAGATCGATGGCCGCGAGATCAACGTTGACTTCTCTACTCCTCGTGCCAACGATGCTAATCCCAGAGACCGTGCCAACTCTCGCGCCCAGAACTACGGGGATGAAACTAGCCCAGAGAGTGATACCATCTTCGTCGGTAATTTGAGCTTCGATGTGACTGAAGACGTGATCGGCGAAGAATTTGGCAAGTGGGGTACCGTCACCCACGTTAGGTTGCCTACAGATATGTATGATTTTCGTCCCCATAATCGTGGCCTGATGGCTAACGCCATTATAGGGAAACCGGAAATCCCAAAGGTTTTGGCTATGTTCAATTCGCTAGCATCGAAGAAGCAAAGTCTGCCCTTGAGAACATGAGAGGCATAGCCATTAATGGTCGCCACTGCCGTCTTGACTTCTCTACTCCCCGCCAGAACACTGGCGACTCTCCCCGTGGAGGTCGTGGTCGTGGGCGTGGGGGCTTCGATCGCGATGGTAGAGGCGGTGGCCGTGGACGTGGCGGATTTGATCGCGGTGGTAGAGGTGGCGGACGTGGCCGTGGTGGCTTCGGTGATCGTGGCGGCAGAGGCGGCTCCAGGGGCAGCACCAACCGTGGCGGCTTTGGGGACTTCAAGGGAAAGAAGATGACTTTCGAGTAAAGCATCGTCAATTTCGCTGCTACGGACTACATGCTGTTGTATTTCCCTCTGTCTGAAAAAGGTATTGGCTCGAACTAAAAAGGTGATGGAATGATTTGGTATGTTCGAGAGGCTGAGGTCGACTTTCTTTTATCCTCCTTGATATTGAGAAGGTCGATCCCAACTCTCTCCATGCTTCAATGTGCTACGACAAAAGTTTTTCTCTGCTTTAAATTGTGTCACTCTCCCGAGTTTCTCTTCCTGATACAAGATTTCTTTTGACGATATCGGCTCTTTTCAAACAGGATCCACGCTCTGCTCCACACCGATTAATTTGACTTCGTATATTTACATACACAGTTGGACGGGGTGTTTGACCCTAGTGTTCTCGTGGATGTCTGAGACTGTGGATTGCTGGGATGATTGTTCTGCACACCTAGCTAGAATAAAATCCGAACTCAATAACCCCACTGAAGTGACTTGTAGTTTGTGATAAAAAATACAAAGTGCGGAGCACTCAGGAATCGGATATGCCGTATTACGTAATACAGGACGTGGTTCCAAGCGGAATTCGCACGTCGCCGCTAGCCGGAGCCTCGGTATTGAATACCGAGCCCATAGCACTCTGTACAATAGCTACTGGGGACCCTGTCCTCGTCAACATCCTCCACCTTCATTCACGGTGCCCGCTTTCTACCGGCGCTCTCTTCTCTAAGCTACCGCTAGTATTCTTACTCTGAACCGATTCTCTTAACCCAATCATTTGGCCAAAGATGTCATTTCTGGGAGGCGCCGAGTGCTCCACTGCGGGCAATCCCCTCAGCCGGTTCACGAAACATGTACAGGAAGATAAATCTCTCCAACAGGACCGGCTTGTTGGCAGAAGTCCAGGAGGTATGCAGGAGGGGATGAGAAGTCAAGGAGTGATCGGTGGTCAGGATAAGGTGTGCGATGTTTTCAAATTGTCTTCTATCGAGAATTGATCGAGATTCTGCCTTTATAGAAGAGCTTTCTTGTTAGAGCTTCAGTAGCAGGCAATGGAAGGAGCCGCTGCTTTTTAAATCAGTTAAGGGGCTGAGAGATGGGAGCTAAACTCGATGAATCCCTAGATGATGGATGAATTCCTACGACAGAATGTCGGCCCACTACCTCAAGGTCCAGCCTCACCATTTGCCATGGAGCAAATGCGACGAGAACTCGAGAACTTCCAAACAACTCCATTGCGATCACACAGTGCTTCCCCTGGGTGGGCAGCCGAGTTCAATCCACAGCTTGAGCAGGCTAGGATGGAGGCCGCATTTCAAGGACTGAAACTTACTGGGCTCAATCCAGCAGAGTTTGCCAAGTTCCAGCATATGGCGCAGAATGGAGATGAGACTATTTCTCGCCCGATTGGTACACCACAGACTATGGGGTCTTACCAACGTCCTATGGGAATGGGATATGGCGGGATGGGCATGGGCATGGGCATGGGAGTTGGGATGATGGGACAACCTTCCTATGCTCTTCCTAGCCAGAATCTTGGGTTCAATGTGGTGGAAGGAAAAGGCAAGGGAAAGATGGTCGAGCTGGACGATGAGAACTGGGAAGCGCAGTTTGCACAGATCGACGCAGAAGGGCAAAGAGATTTGGACGCTGAAGCAAATGCCGCGATTGAGAGGGAACTGAATGATATGGACAGGTCAGTGGAATCCGAGACCAATGAGTTTGGAGATTTCGAGTCAATCTGGAAGGGCATTCAAGCTGAAACCGCAGCTGCCAGAGAAATGGTCTCGGAGGACATGATGAATCAGGACTTTAATATCGGCGACATGGATCAGTGGGATGGGTTTGATACCCCACACATTCAGACTATCAGAGATCCTCAGCTCGGTGTTTATCTATTTGAAGAAGATAATATCTTCAGTAGTCTAGAGGACCCATTTGGCGAGGGTTTACGAATAATGCAGGGAGGGGGGAACCTCTCTCTCGCTGCTCTTGCTTTTGAGGCTGCAGTACGGAAAGATCCTGATCATGTCCGAGCTTGGACTTTGCTCGGTCATACACAAGCTCAGAATGAAAAGGAGTCTCCTGCCATTCGTGCACTCGAACAAGCACTGAAACTAGAACCTAATAACCTAGAAGCCATGATGGGCCTTTCCGTATCCTACACCAATGAAGGTTACGATTCCACCGCCTACCGAACGCTAGAACGGTGGCTAGCGACAAAATATCCTCAGATCATCGACAAAAAAGACCTCTCCCCCGGCGCTGATGTCGGCTTCACAGAGCGCCACCAACTCCACCAGAAAGTCACCGACCTCTTCATCCGCGCCGCACAGCTCTCCCCTGATGGCGAGCACATGGACCCAGACGTGCAGGTCGGACTAGGGGTCCTCTTCTACGGCGCCGAAGAATACGACAAGGCCGTCGACTGCTTCTCCTCCGCGCTCGCCTCCACCGAAAACGGCACCAGCAACCGACAGGACCAGATCCACCTCCTCTGGAACCGACTGGGCGCCACCCTCGCCAACTCAGGCCGCAGCGAAGAAGCCATCACCGCATACGAGAAGGCTCTGACCATCAACCCGAACTTCGTGCGCGCCCGCTACAACCTCGGCGTCTCGTGCATCAACATCGGCTGCTACGAGGAAGCCGCTCAGCACCTCCTCGGTGCTCTCTCGCTGCACAAGGTCGCCGAACGAGTAGGCAGGGAACGAGCGCGCGAGGTCGTGGGCAGTGACATGACTGATGGGGAGTTGGAGCGCATGATGAGCCAGAATCAGAGCACGAATCTCTACGATACCCTTCGGCGAGTTTTCAGCCAGATGGGCAGGAGGGATCTAAGCGATCGCGTGGTGACGGGCATGGATGTGGATGTGTTCAGGAATGAGTTTGAGTTTTGACCTCTGTTGGATTCAGTTAGGGGTGCATGGCATTTTTTTCGAGGTTAATTTCTTTCTTTCTCAGATGGAAGGACGAGAGGGAAATATTTAAGATAAGCATACATCTTGCTTTAGGGAAAGACAGAATAATCGGGAAGGGGTAGGGGGGTGGGGGAGTCTTATTTTCATGTCCCTTCCTTCTCTCCACGCCCGAAAATGCATTCAATAGGAGTTATCCTAGCATATATAGTTCTTTCTCGCCTCCCCCATATCCACCACCCCATCTCCCACTGGGGTTCAAAACCACCTCTTCGCCGGTTGGGTCCCAAGCTGATACCGGTAGAGTATCTAGCACCCTAGATGGCTAGCAACTCCGTGCTCTCGATAGAAAGAAATAATAGTGGATATTTACTAGGATTCGTACCACGATGTTCGGAAGGGGGTACTTTCGAATAGAGAACGCGGGATAAAAGTGACATCGCCAGACACCGCGAATTCCTTCTTCCGTGGGATGGATGATGTTGACTCAACCAGAGGAAATCAGTGGCCCCCTTTGATCCTTTCATGAGCCGTCTTTTTATGTCTCGCTCGATTAGATTTCTCAGGGCGGATGGCGGCTTCTCACAATAAGTATCTCGCGAGGCATCAAGGGCGTTCGTAGCTATGCATGTCCCGGAAGGAAACGCCATAGAACTGGCAGTCCCATGTGCCACTTACCCGTCTCTGTTTGAACAGGTCCTTCAAGAAACAAACCCCCCACTCACTCCATGGAGCCGAAAACTCGGGGTGCAACAATCGAATTATACACAACAGCCAAGGAGCGTATACGCCACAACGCCAGATGGACTGTCAAATTTGCCAGGTTCTTCTCTGGACCATGGCATAGACCTTATTTCGAGCTTTTCATATTTCCTTCTCATCACTCTTAGGGCTCGCATATCGGGGTCTCCGTGCCATGTTAAAGCGAATGTAATCGCTAGCACTTTTTGTGTGACCCGGTTGTTGCAGGCAGTTTGCACTTGTTGGACAGTCGCTCTGAGCTCTCGCGATTTTGAGGTAAGTCCAGCCTAAACCCCTCAGGTATGTATGCTCTTGGATTCGCTCATTGCGGCCCAGATGAGTGCATTTTGGCAATTGAAACGCTTCTTCCATTTTTGTTTACTTTATTTTACTTTTGATTTTCTGAGTAAAACTGGCGGGTGGAGAACCACTATCTGTACTACATCGTGCTAACATTGTTTTTGTTGAGCATAGTAGTAAGGCGTTAGGTAACATTTCTCATTGGGTTGGTTTTGTTCCCTTTACACTGTCCGAATCCAACCAACTTCGCCTCAAATACAACGATATTTCTAGCATTACTCCCAGCGTTGTGACTCCAATGGCTTCCTCTGCTTCTTTCATCAAGCCGGCCGATTTTGGAGGCCATGGACGACTTCTGAGCCTAGAGGAAACCAGTGGGGGTCTGCACGACCTTGAGTTTCTTCAAGACGCCCCCCAGATATTCAACCAAGGACCAGGATTGTTGCTGTCTGTGGTATCAATAACTTCACAAATGCCGCATCGCCGAATAAAGATGGCTGGTTTCTATCAGATTTCTACTTGTTTCATCATCTATTTAAGGGCGCAAGTAAGATCAAATCAATTACTCAGCATCGAAACAAGACTGACAGGAATAATGTAATTCAGTAGCAAGCCAACTGTGGATGACCTGCTTAGATCCCAAGTCACTGGTTGACGAGTACACAGAATATGCTCATGGGAACAGGCTCGGAACGCGACGTATTGTCCTAGACCAAGCTATGCTTTTGGATGTACTAGCCCCTATCAATATTCAGGTTGTGCCAACAGCCCTATTGTGCGAAAGGTTCTTATCAACTGTGCGGTCAGAATGCAGAATTGCAAAGGACCTCAACCAATCTGTTCTTCTTCTAGTATTTGGTCACGGAGACGAAGGTACGTTCGGCATAGCCATAGGGGGTGATCGTCAAAACAGCAGTGCCCCACGCCTTACGATAGACGCACTGAAGCGGGTGATAGAATTCTGTTGACATCTTGCTATTCTGGGGGATGGGTGATTAAACCACATCTTAATGTCACTGTGATGACTGCAACCGGACCAAAACAGACAAGCGAATCATGGGCCAAGAGCGAGTCGACGGGCAGGGCCTCAGGGCCGATATACGCTTCCGCCGTCCTACAAGTGTTGGTCAAAATGGAAGATTCTACGATGACCCAGGAACAAGATTCAACACTATATTTTGATGCAGAGTATCTTACATCATCTTCTACATACGCCGAGCTCTCACGCGTCATATACAGAACGCTAATAGATGATGTGGATAACATGGGAGCATACCACAACATCAAATTTTCAGCACAGAATGATGCTTGGGAGACTGAATGGCGGCCTCGATCTGGAATTCCACTAAATGCATACAAAGAGAGATGGGAAATACTTCGAAGCATCTCAGCCGACACCGCAGACCCCATTACCGATCGGAATCCCCACATCCATCAGACTCACCCTAGGACCAGCGAAAATGGACCAGGAGCCAGGCTTAGTGAGGGCCTTCGAGGTGGCAGTGTATCCAGTAGCATAGTTAAATCTATGGCCGAAGAATACTTGCTCTCCTTCCCAGGAAGTGACAGTTACGGGCCAAATGGTGACCATCAAATGATTCGAGAAGCCGGGGGAGATCTCTGATGATATATTGCAGTTCCTATTTGATGTCCTTGCCTACAGCAATGAGAACGGCCACAAACTACAAAAACTTTCTATCACTCCCCATTCGTGACTGCCATCTCCACGACCCGGATGCATGGCGGCAAGATGCAATTCTGGCAGAAGGGTGCTGCCAGCAAGGCGGCTGACATGAAGTGGAAACATTACCTTAAAGTCCGCACGCTTGTGGGTGATTCAAGTATCTTTGACCCGGCACTGCCCGACTAGGGTTGGACATATCCCAAACTTTGAGAATACCTTATAGTAGGGTTGTGTGAGTCAGGCATGACATTGGAGGAGGTGGGAGAGGCTCTTATGATGCTTGGGGCCCGTAAGTGGATATTTTTGCATCCTATCGTCCTTGTTTAGTAACTCCCCTACATTGCGGCTGATAGCTGACCGACCGAACGAATGCTGCATTTGAGATAAATAGTCAAGTCCGCGACGGTAGCTCACTTGGCTGCCAAGACAGGGAGAAATCACAGCGTCCGTACACTTGCTGCTAAGCTTGTCGAAGAGTGTGGGAGTCTGCGGAAGAGAATGCCAACCCGGTAATCGGCATGGCTAGGTGGCATGCCAGGTTCGTCTATGGTCTAGACTGTGAACAGTTGGGCCCACGAAGTCTTTGGACACTTTAATTATTATACTAGCATAATTAAATGAACAAAGAACCTTTCAAGCTCATCGCCCCTTTCTTTTCTTTGCAACAGACGCAAGAATGCTATCTATTGTAATTATGAGTGCAAGGCGGAAGCATATAGTTAGGGCGTCGATATTGCCCCCCCCCCCCCCCTTTGTTTGTTGCGGCCACACCGCAGCCACACCCAACGCCTCAGTGCCACTAGCCACCGGCACGTCTAAGTCTGCAGCGTGATTCATGGGTCGACAGCATATGAGATGACAGATAAGATTATTTTAAGCCAATCAGATATAAACGATTGAAGCAATAAAGATAAGATAATCCGAAAAAATCTTTCGAGGCGACCACGCCCCCCCTATCACCGTAGATAACTATGTATGCTGTATAGCGAATTTTTTTTTTTTTTTTCTTTTTTCCTTTTCTTTTCAATTCCACGCAAACGAGAATTGGCGACTAAGTGGTATATCAATACATGCGAGTGCAAGGACAGCGCGTGTGCTCCTCCACCATAAAATAGGAGTGGAGGTTATAGTGGTGAGCTAGCTGTTTACCTCTGAATAGGTGGATAGGTTGGTGGATGTATGGAGGGGTGGTGTTTTTGATTGTTTTTTAAAACTTGGAGGGAGGAGAGGGGAAAGGAGGGATTGTGAGGATGAAAGGCAAGAAGGCTCTTGGTTAGAGAAGTGTCCTTCTTGGTGCTGGTTGTTTGGTAGATGAGATCCTGTTCTCACCGGACGACAGGGAGAAGGAGGGGAACGATAAAATTGTCTTGGATGTTCACATCGACTGAAACACCGCTCCAAGAAAAAATATGCCAACAAAGCCATCACAACCCATTCAACACCGCCTGCACGCCTATACTCCCCGCATCCTCCCTCCTCAAAATATACGGTCTCAAATCCGTCCTATCCACGCCCACTAGCACTCCTCCACCCGCGCCCCTCAGCCTCTCCCTCAACGCCTCCGGCCCCAACACGAACAAATTCCCAATCTCCGACAGGATCTCGAGGGAGGGTTTGAAGGTGTCGGCGAGAGGCCACGAGGCGAGGAGTTCGGTGTATTTGGTCATGTCCTTGGTGACCATGAGACAACCAGCGGGATTCACTTGAAATTTCTTGAAGTGCTCGAGGAGGAGGGTCCGGATGCCGGTGGCGAGTTCGGTCGAGAAGGAGAGGAGGTTTTTGCCGTCGAGGGCGGTGGTGGCGGTTGTGTGGGTTTTGGTTAGGAAGGTGAAGATGGAGAGGCAGGTCTGTTTTTTTTTATTTTGGGGTGGGGGAGGGGTTAGTTGTTAGGTTCTTGGTTTTTTTCTTGTTCTGTAAATGGTGGGGTTGGGAAAAAAAAATAAAAATAGGAAGTCAGGGGATTGAGCTTACCGGGGTCTGGAGCATCTCCAGCCATATCCTGCCACCCTCGATAGCAACGTCTTTTGGCCTGAAATCTGATCTCTTCTGCGCTGCAAGCAACTTGGCTACCCAGTTCAAGACGGCGTCTATGGTCCGCTGTATGACGGTGTTAGCTTTCTCTTCCATGCGGTTGATGGCGAGATTCGTCATCTTCTCCATCTCACGTCGGACGGTCGTGTTGGAGGACGCTAGCGGGATCAGGACGGTGTGGATGCATGTGGTCATTAGGTGCATGATGCTAATTGCGGGGCGGAGGTTGGGGAAGTATGAGAGGTCGGGTTCGGTCTTGGTGGATTCTTGCGTTGCTGCTGCATCATGTGCCCTAGTGTAGAGGAGAAAGGGTTAGTATTACGAGGAAGTTCTGCGGGCTTGTGTTGAGCAACTCACGCTTCTAATGCCGTCTCGACATAGATTTCGCCCATATTCGCCAACAGCAGGTTCAACAATGCAAATACGTCTTTGGGCGTTTCATTACCTCCGCTCAATTCCAATCCTCTCCCGACTCCTTCAGCCAACCACCTGAGCATTCTCTTCGCGTTGGCTACACTCAAGACACCGTCCTGTTCTGTAACCTCAATCTCGTTTTGTTTTTGATCCGCGTGTTTCAAGCCAGCGAGTCTCAAAAGCATGGCTTTTTGGTTGGCAGTTAACTCCGAAGAGTCCAACCGCTCAAGATAGGCGTCTTTGGCAGAAGCAATTAGTTCACTTCCAGACTTTGCTAAGGTCGCCATAAAGGTCGTGGGAAGCTTCTTCCGTCGAGACTATCGTGGAACCTCCATTAGAAGCTGGGAATTGAACAGTGTGAATGAATATAAACTTACGTGATACAAGTTAAACTTGAACAATAGCGAAGAATTCAATTCTTCCAAGCTCTTCTTTTCACGTTCGATATATGATGACCCGACGAGATATGGAATAAATAAGTCGTCCAGCTGCTGATCAAGTGTTATGTTACTCTGCGAGGATATGGGATCAGGATGCTCCGTTAACCCATGCGCCTTGAGGTCATCGACTAGGGCATTGATGTAACTCCTTGCGGCTTGTAATGACCGCAGGAAAGCTAATGAAGAGATTGTATTTGCCTTATTAAGGACCATCTCCAACCTTTGTTGAACCTGTTATTTTTTAGTCAGCGGGAACCCATCATCTATAATATTGCATTTTGGTTTTCTCACAGATTGCTGGAAAACACGCTGAAGAAATTTACCGAGAACCAGCTCGTAGTAGGGAAATGCACGCTTGATGATAAATGACTCTTCCTGTACAACCACCTTGACCTCGTCGATTAAAGACTGAAGGCTCGGTTCCACCCCCGGAGGTTCCGCATCGGGATCTGACAGTCGCTCCCACCTGAAGATATTAGTTACTAATCAAGGCTGCACTTGGGAAATAAAGGACTTGCGATTCTCCATCTCCGGTAATCTCTTCAGTGATCAATTGGCTTCTATCAATGAAGAATTGATGTTGGTTGACAAAGAGACCGATCACACTTGCTCCCCCGTTGAAGTCAAGGAGAACAGTTGAACATTCCTAAGGATAATCATTATCTCCCATTGCCCCCTCACAAGTGTAAGTTCAGGAAGAAACTTACTCGCATAGCCTCAAAATTCTGCCTCCGATAGAAATTATCAAACTGCTTCAAGAGGTCCTTCTCCAGCGTTTCCGAGAACTTTTCAATTAGCTCCTTTGTGTTATAAACTCCACCTCTCGTGCCTCTTGTGCCATTTGCTCCATTGACGCTTCGTTTGTTTCCGTTGGCCTGGCCCCAACTTCCAGGATCTAACCTCTGGCTTATCCTCATCAGCTGTCTTGCGATGACCGCACACCGCACCTTCCCTTCTCCGCCTCCTTGCTTCCGCACATCTTCCAAAGAAGACAGTTTCCCCTTCTCATAGACCTCCAGCCAACATTGCGTTAGGAATTTTGCATCCTGGGCCCGCCTCATCTGTCTGTCTAATTCCTCGAGCTTCTCACCGATCTTAACCGCTACATTCCCGCCAGTCTCGCCGGCGAGAGCGCCATTCACCGAGGCATTGTTGAGTGAGATGTCGAGGCTCTGAAAGGAGTCTATTGTCTGATCGAGCTTCTTGCCTAGCGTTTCGAGAGTTTGACTGTGTTGCGTCTCAGCGCGTCGAACGGAACCGAGCAGGTCAGACTCATGGGCTTGGAGGTCTTCGGAGAGAGTGTCGAGGCGGGAGAGGGCATGTTCGAAGGTACGAATCAGAGGCTTTGGGTCGAATGCTGGAGAGGCGACAGTCAGCTCATCTGTCCGCGCGTACTCTGGGGGGACGAAGTAAACCAACCCGCAGCAGATGAAGCAGGACCTGAACGGCGATTTGCCGAAATTGCGCTATCGGATAGAGACTCGATAAAGTCCTTGACAATAAAATCTTTACTCTGTAGGGGGGAATAGTCAGCTGGGCATGTCGCATCTTCGGAGGTTGAGACGGTCGACGCACAGAGAAGTTCTCTAATGTGAAGTTCGGACCCTTCTGGAAGATCGATCTTGATATGCTGGCGGAGTCTGAGTTCATTGTCGTGAAGTCTGCAGCAGCAATGGGCAATCGTTCAGAGCTGCGCGGAGCTCCACGAGATCCCCAGACGCTGGCTTCCCTTTGTCTTGGCAGATCCTCAGTTCCTCCACGGAAACAGATAAAGCACAGAGAGCAGCGGTAAAAGCGAAACGGGAGGTGGAAATTCTGTTGCGGGGGCTTTCAATGGAGCCAGAGCTATACGGGCCATGTAAATACCATTCACTCCGTGGGCTTGAACGGGTGATGCAGACTCGTATCAGACTCCACTTGTCTTCAATGCGGCTCTGCCCTCAACCACATTTCCAACAAATTCCGGTTCCCATTTCCGCGTCAACAACCACGCTAGCCAGCACAAATCCAGTTCTCCAGCATCTCCACAGGCACCTATCCGGTCGGTTCAAGATCAATATCCAGCCATTGTCTTCTGAATACCACGCTGTACGAACAATTTCCGTTGATCGGGAGTCGCTCGCATCATGCCCAGAAGTCGAGATACGTTTATTTACCGGCAGAAAGGCCTGGCCCTCGCACTAGAAGAACGTGAAGCCCTTGTGAAGTCTTACCTGCCATCTCAGTCACCCAGATCCCCAGATCGAGCCCGCAGCAGCAGCAAAAACCGACGCAAGCGACCCGTACGGACGTTCGTCAAGAACCAACTCCACCTAATCCTCTATACGCTCATCCACCTCCTCTTCTCGCTTTACATTCGAATACGACAGGCATATCACGCAGTCATCGATCGGGTATTTGCGGTGCTCTACTACCACCACCGAACCCCCGAATTGATCAAGAAGGATGTCAAAGGGTTGAGTAGGCTACCGAAACATTTAAGCGTGGTGTTGCATCTGGAGGATGAAGCGGGCGGAGGAGCGGGGCTGGATGGGTTGGTGGATGAGGTTGCAGAGGTGGCGGCTTGGTGCGCGAGTGCGGGAATAGGGACATTGAGCTTGTATGAAAGGACGGGTACGTTTTTGTGCTGGAATGGATAGTTCGGGAAACCAGCAGAGAGAATTGATGCTAACAACACGGAAAACAAGGCATCCTAAAATCCCACATGCACACCACCCACCGCACCATCTCCTCCAAACTCCACGCCTACTTTGGTCGCCCACGCCCCTCCTTCGAGCTCCACGCCCCTCACATTCCCATCCTCCAAACCGCCTCTCCGGATTCACCAACTCCAGAGCCCGCCCTCGAAATCCTCCTCCTCTCCGCCGAAGACGGGCGCGACTCGCTCGTCGACCTGACAAAGACCCTCGCGGAGATGGCGCAGCGGACGAAGATCAGCCCGTCGGATATCTCGGTCGAGCTTGTGGATGCGGAGGTCAGCCAGAGTGTGATGGGTGAGCCGGATTTGCTAGTGCTGTTTGGACCAATGGTGAAGTTGGAGGGGTATCCCCCCTGGCAGATGAGGTTGACGGAGATTTTGTGAGTCTTTTCTGATTCCCCCCTTTTGTCAGTTGTTTTATTAGAAAAAAACTAACGAAACACCCTCCGCCGCTGCAGCCACGTGCAAGATAACACCGGAGTAGAATACCAAGTCTTCCTCCGCGCCTTGCACCATTTTGCAAAAGCGCAAATGCGGTTCGGACGCTAACCTAACCCATCACCCTGCCAGTATCCTATCCATCCCTTTCTCTCTCTTTTATTATTATCGTTCCTTTTTAAGCCAGGAAAAGGAGGTGGAGGGTTTTTATAGATATCACAGGGAAATGAAATCGTGAAATAGAGAATTTTAAAAATTTTTATGAGTTTTCTCTGGATGAACTCCCAAGTATGGTTGGTTCTTGCTTGTGAATATTGGTGTCTACTATCGGCTCGGTTTATCCCACGCAGGCCTTTACCTGCTATTCTAACCCCACATGAATTTTCCTCTCACTACCATACACCCAATTCTCAACCCTTTGATAATGTTTACTCGATACCGAGGACTAATTGGTGAGCCGCGCTCACCAATAATCGTCAGGGTGGACTGCAAGATGACGGATGGGTCAGACATTGTGCTCAATGTCTCAGTGTCCGGTTCCCGCAAATTTTTTGATTGGACGCAGGGCAAAAGAACTTTTCACGGCTGCACTCACCGCTCCCGGGACCTTGTATTTCTGAATGCGGGGCTTACTTGTCTTGGGATGAAGTAATTGAGTTTTTCCCGCCGAAGTTGTCCGGTTTAAAGCATGATATGACAATGCGTCCGAGAACGCTTGTTCGGATGTTCTCGGATCTTCGGATATGCGGGTGTGACGAAATCCCCATTCTCCCCCCATTCTCCACCTTAGCCTGACCCCGAATCTCCTTTTTTTCGAATCGCTTTGGTTACGGTCTTTTGTAGAAGATCGTCCACTCTGCCAGCCGTTCTTTTCAAGAGGCTTGATATCCGCTTCCTCAGCGATTTCCTGCGAATTGTGTTGCAGCCAATCAGGAAATTGAAAAGTCAGAATTCACCATAATCAGAGAATTCGTTTCGCTCATCATCCAGGAAGTGACCCCGCCAAACAGCGAAAAGTCGCTACTTACGCAGGTGAGTATATCGCTGGCCATATGAGCCTAAAAACGAGTCTAGAAGTGACACAAAGCCGCATTAGATGCCTCGGGTCGCGATGCTTCCTCATGGAGATAATTCGAATGGCGCTGGATTCCTGGTGTTGAGCCTGGAGGGTGTGGTGCGGCCATTTTCGTACGATATGGCTCGAAACGAAAAAGCCTCCGCGTTTCGTCGATAATGTACTCTACGTCTTCATTAGGATAGGTTACCGTCAGAATCTCTGGCTTCGGCGCGTGACTGAGATGCAGCGGACAAAGGTAACTGATTAGTTATGCTAAAGAGAAAACGTCGAGGGCACGTCTACACCGACGTCAATATCGATAGCGCCGCCCGCGTGCACTTGGGCGATAACCATACCCACAACTATGAACTATTCCTCTTCCGGCCATATAGTAACCCATATGATGCATGATGGTCGCTGACGTTATTTTGATGAATCAGATCTGGAAACCAAATGCCTCCGCTTGCTGGCTTCGAATTACAGAGAGGACAAAGATGGGAACGCGGAGCGAGCACCCAGGACTTTCAACTGGTTCTTAGATCACGGAAAGGTCGTTAGTTGGCAAAAGAAGACGGTAAGCCTACTTTTAGTAACTGCACCCAGGCTGCGGGAAATCTGACTTGTCAAGGGCTCTTGTGGACGAAAGAGAACTCCTTCGCCCTGACCCCGCCGCGGCGACTTCCATCTGCTACTTCTTCAAAGACGACGATGCCGATCGACAGAGTAGTGCAAATGCTGTCTGCCATATTACACCAACTGTTCACACAGAAGCCAGCGCTCATCAAACATGCCATGCGGGATCTTAAGGCATACGGCGACCAGATCCGCACTATGTTCAGCACATTATGGGTCATTCTGAGGGAAGCCGTTGCTGATCCCGGAGCTGGTGAGATCATATGCATGTTGGACGCTCTTGATGAATGTGCGAGATCACAGAGAGAAGCGCCTGTCGTCGGTGCATTGGGAAGGTTCTGTTCAGGACAAAATGAGACAAGCACAAGGCTGAAGTTCCTGGTGACGAGTCGGCCGTACTATGACATTGAATGTGCTTTCGCTAGCGCAGTTAAGGATTTGGCTTCCATCAACTTGAGGGGAGAGGAGGAATCGGGGAAGATCAGTGGAGAGATTGATCTGGTCATAAAGCATCAAATCCCACTCATCGCTAACGCTCGCCGCCACCCGCTTAGCTAAGAGGTTCGAAATTCCCTTGTGGAGCATCCCAGGAGCATACCGTATCGAGCATATCTCTGGCTGCACCTCATCCTCGATATCATCCGAAACACCCTATAATCTACGCAAGGCCGCATAAAGAAGCTTGTTGATAAAATCCCCTCCTCTGTCGAAGATGCCTATGAGCGGGTTTTGAGAAGAATTACCGATTCAGAGCCGGTAGAACAATCGAGGAGGCTCCTGCATGTAATCGTGGCGGCTGAAAGGCGGCTGACGCTGTGAGAAATGAATATTGCACTGGCAATAGGAGAGAGGCTAGACAGGGGCGAAGATTACCGCTCATACGAAGACCTGGAGCTAGATGTCGAGCATTCGTTTCGGACAAAAATCAGGAACCTCTGTGGTCTCCTTGTCAGCGTCATAGATTCAAAGATCTATCTGATCCACCAAACAGCAAAGGAATTTCTCGTCCGCAATATTATCGACGAGGTACACGACTCTACCAGCTCCTTCTGGAAGCATATACTGGACTCATCCATAGAATCCACATTGGCACCCTTCTCGACAAGCAGCTTGACGATCTCTAGGTGCCCTTTCTCTGCGGTCCACGATAGCAGAGTCTGATGATCCTTGTGGAATCCATATTGGCGCCCTTCTCGACCAGCAGCTTGGCAGCCTCCAAGTGCCCTCCCTCTGCGGCCCCCCAAAGCGGGGTCTTACCGTCTTTATCCTTATAGTTCACATTGGCGCCCTTCTCGACCAGGAGCTTGACGACCGCCTTGTGCCCTTTCGACGCAGCCCAGAACAGCGGCGTCTGACCATCCTTATCCGGAATGCACGTTGGCGCCCTTGCCAACCAGCATCTTGGCGACCTCCAGGAACCCTCTTTCTGCGGCCTAAAACAGCGATGTTCGACCCTTCTCATCCATAAAATCCACATCGACACCCTTCTCAAGCCAACATTTCACGATCACATCATGTCCAAAATACGATCCTAATGTAAGATCGGAAAAACCTTGATCATATCGGCCGTGTTCATTGGCGAAATTGTACACCTTGGAACCGTGTGTGAAACCGCTTGGAGCAAGTGTTACAAACATCGAGCTCAACAGTGCCATATCTTCTCTAGCCCTTGGAAAGTGGACAGCCCAATGTTTTGCTTCGTAATCCAAGAAGTCGTGTCCATCGGGGTAACGATTTACCAGCTTCCGAAGTCCTAAATAGTCGGCGTTACAGTCTATATCCAAAGGTTCACTTTCAAAACACATCAAGCAATAGGTACAAGATGCAGATCTTGACGAGTACGAGGTTTGACTCTCCTGGGGGTTGTCGGACTCCGTTGTTGTGGACCGCAGAGAAAGGGCACCTAGAGGTCGTCAAGCTGCTTGTTGATAAGGGTGCCAATGTGGATTCCATGGATGTGGATGGCCGGACTCCACTGTTGTTGGCCTCAGAGAAAGGGCACCTGGGGGTCGTCAAGCTACTTGTCGATAAGGGTGCCAATGTGAACTCCAAGGATAAAGACGGTAAGACCACGCTTTGGTGGGCCGCAGAGGGAGGGCACCTGGGGGTCGTCAAGCCACTTGTCGATAGGGTGCCAATATGAACTCTAAGGATAAAGACGGTAAGACCCCGCTTTGGTGGGCCGCAGAGGGAGGGCACCTGGGGGTCGTCAAGCTACTTGTCAGGAAGGGCGCCAATATGGATCCTATGGATAAGTATAGTTGAACTTTGTTGTTGTTGGTTGTATATAATGAGTAACTAAATGTCGTTAGGTTGTTGGTTGATAGGGATGTTAATGTGGATTCTATGGATGAGGATGGTCAAACTCCGCTGTTGTTGGCCGCAAGGGAAGGACACTTGGAGGTCGTCAGTCAGTTTGTTGAGAAAGGTGCCAGTGTGGATTCCATGGGTAAGGATGGTCGTACGCCGCTGTTTTGGGCTGCATACAATGGGTAACTAGAGGCTGTCAAGCTACTAGCCGAGAAGGGCGCTAATGTAGATTCCAGGGCAAGGACGGTCGTACGCCGCTGTCCTGGGATGCATACAAGCTACTGGTCGAAAAGGGCGGGTGTTCCGTTACCCGAGCACCACTTCTATTTCTCGTTTTTCCGGCCAGCCAAACGACGGCTTTATAGACCCAAGGTCGGTTGCTGTTTGCTTTCGATGGTGTTTTGTAGTTACTCTCTTGACGGTATGTTATTTTACTATTCCAACCTAGATGGAAGATTTTTGGCTTATCGACTCGGTAGGAATAATGTATCGACCCGGGCGACTGTAAGCAAGACTTGGTATTGGGCTGGGTACTTTGCTAACACCCTGGTAGTCCCTTGCAGCGATAGTCAGTGTTGTTGTCCAGCCAGCGATAACTGTTAGTCTACTGAGCGTTGTCCTAAGGGAGCGCAAAAATGTGGAGGGGGTGAATGGTATGAAGTGCCAGCTGTTGCCCTAGCAGTGGCGCCTGCGCCGAGGGCTTATAAAGAGGGCTTAGAGTGCCGTGGGAAGTAAAATAGCTAATAGCTATTTGGTGGACTTTTTTTACAAGGTTCTGGCGGGTTACCCGACCGACGGGGAGCGAAAAGTTCTTTTGCCCAATTGCATCTCTGGTCTCTATCACCAGCCTTATGAATTAGGCCGTGTCACCTTTCACTTCAGCCCTGCCTCCAATCAAAAAAACTGCACTGACAATGTCTGACCCATCAATCATCTGCAGTCCACCCTGACGACTATCGGTGAGCTGCGCTCACCAATTATCCCAGTCCGTCCCACCTTTCACACAAATCTATGCCCAGCCTGAATCAAGCCGGATGACACCGAATTTGACCTCGTGCAAAGGAACGTCATGAGTGGCGTAAATATGGAACTGGATATGGTGTGCTGTGTCTAATGCCTCATGTCTGTCGGTGTGGCCGCCTCTTGTTCGTCGTTCTGTATCCCTCGTATGCAGCAGGCCGAGTTTGGTTAGGTGGGGTCGCGAACAACGTTGCGTGCGCGAAGGATAAGACCCAGTTAAATGTCTCCCCAGGGGAACAGAAAGGCAAGATCGCGAGGCGCCTTGAGTTTTCTGAAGCGTGCGGAGGTCGTGGCAAAGATGGAAGAATTCCATGAACTTGACCAGAACGGAGATCTGGTATTCGTTTTGACGGTTCACTACACGAAATATCTAGCAGATACCTCGCCGGACCTTGAATACTTCTCTCCAACCTCCGTGGCTCTAGGTGGGGCAGTGGTTGACCCAGTAGAGTTGGAGTTGCCTTCTCCTGTCGGTATATCGGTTGTACCTGAGGTGGAGGAGCCTGAAGGACTTGTTCTGACAGAGGACGCAACAAAAATTGAAGGAGTGGAGACCCTAGGAGAAAGTCGCTCCAAGACCTCACTATTTGGTCAGGACCAGAAAGCCCACTTCCGTGTCTCTTCCAGACATATGATCCTCGCTTCATCTGTCTTCAGGTCGATGTTAGGGCCAGAGTTCAAGGAAGGTGGGATGCTCAGATCGACCGGCAGAGTTGAAATCCCGCTCCACGACGACGACCCGAACGCTCTTCTGATCGTGCTCAACATCATTCACGGCTACATCAGACGTGTCCCTCGCAAAATTGACCTGGACGTCCTCAATGAAATTGCTATTTTGATCGACAAGTACGATTGCCGGGAGGTGGTGGAGATGTTTTCAGAAATGTGGATCGAGAAGCTGAAAGGAGAACTGCCAAAGAGATATGATGAAGGACTACTGAAATGGCTCTGTGTTACATGGTTCCTTAGGAGGCCTCTGGAGTTCGAGTCTATGACCAAGATCGCAGTGCGCGAGAGTAGCGGCAGCCTTAGGGAAGATGCTGCGGAGCTTCCAATACCTGGCTACATACTCGGTCAGTCTCACACTACTACATAGATAGTCTATACTACCCTAACCAACTCTTAGACGCGATTGAGGATAATAGACTGAAGGTACTGACAGAAGTCATTTCTATGCTTCACGGTTTCATGCAGAAGTACCAGGGGGATACCATTCATTGCACTCGCACGGACGGCCGGGCATTCAACTGTGATGCTATGGTGCTAGGCTCCCTACTCAAGAGTCTAAAATCTATTCAGCTCCTACCGCTGCCAGACCCTCCATACAAGGGTCTCAGTTTCACGACGCTGGTACGAAAACTTCGCGACATTCCATTTTCCACCCTATGCAGTGATTCTCACTACCGTCATTGCTGCTCGAGATCATGTGGAGTTAAAGATGTGATGTGTGCTTCGATCAAAAGTTTTGAAGATCGACTTTGCGGTCTGGACTTCTTCAAATCTAGCGGCAGGAGGAGAAAAAACCGGAAGGTTTAAGAATGGTATTGCGATGACTGATAATGTTGAGAAGGCATGCGTCACTAGCATATAGGATAGTATAGCTAGACATGTTTACACGTGAATTGGTGTTGGTTGAATTGACTAGCCAAAGCGTGAGCGGGTTTAGTAAACTACAAGCGACAGAGAGATGGGAGAACAGAGATTTGTAATCTCTCATTGATCTCGGGTAGAGGATCCGGTACCTAGGTGCAGGCCACCAGTGGTACGAGGCTTCCTAATCTGGAGTTTCCTATCGAATGACTCTGCAGCACGGCTTTTGGCATCCGCAACTTGAGACACTTCGAGCAGAAGCAGGGCTGAGTAGATCACGTCAAACAAGACTGCAGAATCGATGGCATTAAAGTTTCGGAGATCCCACAGGATTGGACTTCATATCCACCCCGCACTCGTCGGTCTATTGGATTTACAGGTTTTTTCTGGAAGACCTGGTTGTCACCCTAGGGTCACTGCCAATATGGATAGTCCTAGCGTGGGCTGCCAATATCACCAGTGTGATCCAGATCTCAGGGCAGGTCTTCGATCTGTGTCGAAGGTGGAAGTGAAGGACGCTAGGAAAGATATCCAACGTCTTCGCGATGAAGTGATGCATCTTCAGGATGTCATGATCAATCTAGAGATGGCTGAGCCGCGAGGTCTGGGTCTCCTCAGTAAGTACGATGGCCCAGTGCAGAAATGTCAAACACTGTTGGTAGAACTGACTGCAAAGTTAAAGGGAAAGGATAAGATGAAGCAGTTTGGGTTGAGAGCTTTAAAATGGCCTTTCACCAGCAAAGACGTCGATAAAGCTATCACGGCCATCAGGGGACATGCAATAATGTTTAACTTATACCTAACTACGTACGTTGAGTCGCCTTTCCATTGTCTTTTGTTAGAGGATCGAGAGACCTTATAATCCTTGAAGGACTATTAATCCAACATGTTTTGGCTTGTGATATTGACTCTGACGACAGGGAATTACCCTTGGCGATGCGAGCATATCATATACGTGACCATCGCAACAAGATCATTCAATGGCTACCAACCACTAACTCATACTCCAATCATCACGCAGCACTCGAAAAGCACCAGGCAAGAACAAGTGAGTAGTCAATCAAACGAGCTGATTTTGAGGAATGGAAAAAGACGAGGAATTTACTGCTTTGGCTCCATGGGATACGTCCGTCTCCTTCTCTCCCGTCTTTTCTTGTTCATGTCTGAGCAACTAATGTTTCATAGCGGATTGTGGCAAAACTGTAATGAGGTCTGCTATTTTCAACACTTAGTTATGCTACCATCTGATCTTTGCATTGACTTGAAACAGTTCGACCATTATGAAACACATGAAGGCGTATTGCAAATCGAAACCCAGCCGCGCTATCGCATACTATTTCGACTTCAATGATACGGAAAAGTAGAACGCAACACACTGTATATATTCATTGATCGCCCAATTATGCAGACCGATAAACGATCTACCGGAAGAGTTGAAGGAACTGTATAAGAGATGCAACGATGGTAATCAGAAAGCATCTATGCATGATCTCAAAGCTGTGCTGAGGCTCTTCGCGGTGACCAAGGAGTTCAATGACGTTTACATTATCATTGATGCTCTAAACGAGTATCCAAAGAAAGGAGAGAGTGAATCTCATGAGAAACCTCTAGACTTAGTCACGGAGGTCAGCGCTTGGTCACCATCAAATATACAAGTACTTGTCACCAGTCGACCAGAGCCGGATATCCAGAAGATGCTGACGCTTCTGCCCGCAACTCGAGTGATTTCAATCCAGGGTTCTCAGGTGGAGTCAGATATCAAAGCTTATATCAGATACCAGCTTGAAGAGAACTCAACGCTGAAGAAGTGGTCAAATGAGATAAAGGAAGAAATTGAGGAGAATCTTGTGACGGGGGCGAATGGGATGTGAGAGGACTCATTGATACTAGCCTTGTGCAACTCTAATTGTCTTAATACTAGGTTTCGTTGGGGTTTCTGCCAGCTACATGAATTGAAGAAATGTCGTAAAGAGAGATCCATACGCCATGCCCTAAAAAGTCTTCCAAATACATTGGACGACACTTACGAACGGATCCTTGTGGGCATCGGCAAGGAATATGAAAAGGAGGCTCGCCGTGCGTTGCTGTGGCTTGCGTTTTAGGAACGTCCAATACGTCTACTCGAAGTTGCGGAGGCTGTTATAGTTAAATCGCAAAATATTTCGACCTTTGATCCTGAAGAACGGTTCCCGGATTCGAGATATATCCTTGAGGTATTGGGTAGCTTAGTCGTCATGTCCTCGAACAGCGTCTCCAGTAATGATCTAGATGACCGGTCGAACGACGGTTCGTCGGACTATTCGCCTGACGCAGAAATCAAATTAGCCAACTTTTCAGTCAAGAAATATTTGGTCTCAGAGCAAGTTCAGCGTGGCAAAGCCTTCAAATTTAGTAGTACTGGCATCGACGCACATCGCTTTATCGCAGAAAGTTGCCTTTCATATATTCTTCATTATGATCGATCAAGTTCCAAAACTGACCTGGAGTGTTTCCCAATCTTGCAGTACGCCTGTGAGTTCTGGTACGTTCACGTAAAAGCGATCTCCGCTGCAGTTCAGGAAACGATAGACTCATATTGGGATTGTTCCTTTCAGATACTGCACTCCTGAGCTGGCTGCAAGTTCATCGTCCTGATCGCAGAATGCGAAAACCCTTCGGCGACTCAGATGAAATTGGCTCGCCACTATATTACGCCTCTGACATTGGTCTACCTGTAGTTGTTCAGCTACTGCTGGGGAAGCGGGCTGAAGTTAACAGGAGAGGACCTTATGGACAAACTGCACTGATCAGGGCTGCCCGAAATGGGCACGAGGTGGTGGTACGACATCTTTTGGATTCGGGAGCAGAAATTCGCAGTAGGAAAATGCAGGGTATGACAGCGTTATACCTCGCGGCTAGTAGTGGGCATTTAGGAGTGGTGAATCAACTCCTTGCAGCTCATGCTCCAGCAAATGTGGCTGATATCGAAAACTTATCACCATTGCTGCATGCTGTAACGGGCGGATTCGAAGATGTCGCGAACGCGCTTATTGATGTAGTCGGCATCAACGCCCGTCTGAAGAGAACAAACCGCAAATTTGAGTTTCTCAGCAAGGACAAGCATCAACCAGTCGGTACCTTTGGAAAAGAGCCTGTCAGCATTACCTGATGAGGAGGGCCTCACAGTGCTTCATGCTACTGTGATATGGGGCCACATCCACATGATTCGTTGGCTTTTGGATAAGGGAGCAGACCCAAACGCTGCCGACGAATATGGGTAAACTCCGTTATATTTTGCTTTGAGTCCAAAGCTTCCGAATGCAAGTCTAATAGAAGACGCCTGGAACGACCCTCATCGAATAATCGATGATATTTTCATGGACTTCTTTCTGGAAGACGTGGACAACTATGAACCCTTGGAGGAGTTCTCGAAAATACGACATCCTATTTTTAAGACTTTGCTTAAATACGGTGCAAATGCCAACGCTTAGGATCAAAGTGGTCAGACACCACTCCACGTTCTCCGTTACAATCAACAGGATCAGAGCGAGCTTGTAAATGAACTGGCCAATCGTGGCGCCAACGTTAATGCTCGTGACTTCACAGGAAGAACAGCTTTACATCTTGCAACTAGTGGCAGTGATGACTGCTCGATCAAAAGCCTCCTAGATCGGTTTGCGGATCCTACTTTAGTAGATAGCAAAGGATGGAATGCTTTTCACTACGCCGCTGAAGGAGGCAGCCATAAAGTCATAAAGAGAATCTTGAATTGCTCACATCACCCAGTCTTAGTCCATGCTAAAGACAAACACAGGTGCAGTGCGTTGCAGCTTCTCGTCATGAACTTTCTTTGTTCAATTGAATCAGTCATGTTATTTCTGCACCGAGGAGCTAAGGAAGGAGACGCAGACTGCGAGGGCAAGACCACTATACAATATGCTTTGCAGAGAAACGATTTTGGCTATTGTTGTCAACGCGAAGTAATTGAGCTTCTAGTCGAGTATGGAGCAGATTGGACTTCACAACTACGAAAGGACGAAATGCTTCCACGTGGTAGTTGGCGCCGAAAAAGTATTGCTTGAGTTCCTGTGCCGCTCTGGAGTTGATCCCAGAGCAGTGGATGCAGAGGGAAGGAACGCCCTCCACCTGGCTGGCTATGGTGCCTATGCAAGAGACGACGTTATCCGCTTCTTCCTGGACCACGGGGTTGACGACAATGCCCGAGATATGATGGACAAACACCGCTCGAATATGCAATGCAACAGGCTTCGCAGCTGGGGGAGTGGGATTAGAATTGCATTTGCAGATGAGGTGATACTCGGGGTGGGCTGGAATTGAAGAGAGTGTTTAAAGTCAGCATTTTCGTCGCAGCGGGACGGGCATAACTAAGTTTACTGGCTTCATAGCAAAAAAAGAATTTTGTTTTCTGTTCCGGATTTTGGAATTATTTTTATTACCTGCCAAGCTCATAACCTCGTGCCCTCATAGCTCTGAATCAAGAGCCATATCAAATGACACAACAAGCACAGGGTAAATTTATGAAAGCAATTTGAAATCTGACAGTCAAGCAGGACCTCGCTCCTCGAAGTCAAAGAAAACATCTTCGTCATCGGAATCATCGTCAAATACAACAGCGCTATCGCTGTCGCCATCGCCATCGCCAGCTCTTTTCCGGTTGCCTAAAGTAGTAGCTCCCTCTCTCATCCATTTCATATCGAAATCTAAGAGACGGCTATAAGTCACACCAACCTGTACCTGAAAATGACTCCGGTCGTCGGATTCCTCTGTCACCTTGTAATTATCCTCACCCCCCCCAATCCCCCGCCACCTCCACTTCTTCCTCCTTCTCCTTCTCCTTCCCCTTTATAGCCACCTCCGCCTCACGAGCCTCTTCGGATAGCAACTCCGCAACACGCTCTCCTAAGCCTCTCCTAGCTACCTCCGAAAATCCCCCCTCCGCCCTCCTCATCGCCTCTACCCTCTCCACTTCCTCTGCCTTTAACTCTTGTCTTCTCCTCTCCACATCTTCCAATTCAAATCTCAACTCTTCCCTCACCTCCCTGCCAAACACCTCCATCTCAGCTACAACATTCGGCGCCTCCTCCTTCATCCTCTCCACCGTCGCCCCGGTCTCCTCGTCCACCAACAACTGTGGAGAAAGTGAGAAGAACATGAAAGGAAAGTAAAAGTCGGAAGCACTTAATGGTATTCCCGCCGGCATCAATGATAGCCCCACTGACAGGAATGGTAACCCTACCGATAATCTGAATAAGCAATACAACAACGTCACAGCTGGTGCAGTTTTGTTTCTAGATCAGTTGTTGTATATGCTTGGGATGGTTATCAAGTGTCTTATGATATTTTCCAACAGTGTCATATCTACAGGACTATCCTACTCTCTTGAGTATGATGGATTGCTACTTTTCGTTAGTCTATCTATTCTATATATGCTATGAAGCAAAGTGTATAGCGGGTCGATCAACCGAAGACCGCCAAGTTCGAGTTAGATCGAACGTCTTCGACCGAACGTCTTCGACCGAACATCAATAGCAACAGTCGAATAACAAAAACATGCCACAGCCAAAG
>JAJDMY020000901.1:0-11498 GCA_022345705.2 Sabuloglossum arenarium
CCTGAATCCCCAAACCCCCAGCACCCCACAATGGAGCCCATACGGCCCCATATGGCATCCCGAAGTCTTATCTGGTGCGGAGAGCCACCACAGAAGAGCGGTGAGCTCTCGGGAATGCAAGTCGGGGTGCAGAACTCCAGGGCAGTCGAGTTCGACTCTCCGAACTCGATGTTGTTATCCGACTGCCCGGAAACAGGCCGCCCAAAGTGAATACAAAATACCAGTTGGAGTCACATGGTATTTAAACACCTTCCTTTTTTCCTATCTTCCTTTCTTCCTCCCTTGTCCCTATTCCTTTCCAATCAAACCAGCTCCCACCATTACAAGCAAACAAACATAAGCAAACTCAACCACCCAAATTCACCTCCCGCTCACCAGCGCAAACAACCACAACCCCACATCACACAATAACGCAATCGAAAAGGATGCCCCGCGTGCTCCCCGATATCCAGCATGACTTCATCCAAGCCCGCGTGGAAACAACCTAGTGGCCAGACATCGTGAGGGAGGTCAACGACCGGTTTGAGATGGATTGGTCTGAAGGGGATTTGATGATCTCGTATGCTCTTTGGGAATTGAGACCCGGGGGGAAGCTGAAGGGGGGACCAGGAAGCGGGCTCGAGTGGAGATGGGCGAGGTGGGGGAGGAGGGATGGCGGGAGAAGGAGGGCGCCTAAGGGTGCTACCTTAAGGGGTAGTTTTCTGATGCTTCATCTCTATTTATGCTATCCGCTCAAATACATATTCAGCACAACTACAACCAAAATCTCGCCCGTATTTTAAGTTCGCAATTGATGGTAGGTCCAAACAAATTTGTTGTCTTTTCTATTTCTGCGAGCAATAGTATGGTTGATGGAGGGTTTATTGGCTAGGTAACTACCTGAACCTGAACACTTGCCCCCATTCACTCAACAAAACAAGAAATCTGGAAAAAAGGAACTCAAAGTGTATAGAATACATAGCGCGACTTTATTAAGGCTAGGTGGAATACAGTAGAGTGGTCTGACATTTTGAGGGAGTTCAATGATTGGTTTGCGATGGATTGGGCGAAGGGGGAGTTGATGATCTTGTATGGCGAGTGGTAGATAATACCGTTTTCCCCGTGATGGTAACCTCATGGCTGTGGTACTACCATTGATCTCACATATATGCTTCAGGCAGTTCCCTGGATTTTCTTTTTTCAAGGCGTTTCCACCACTGAATGTATGCTACGTAAAGGAATTCCGGCTTGTTGTTATCAACAACAACAGTAGAATTCTATCCCGCATCCTTTATCAATAGAATATTCTAGAGCACACAGCGTTATCCATCACAATCAAAACGACACCCAGAATCCTTGTTTATCCTCTCTCCTAAGACGGGAGTGAGAGTGACTGTAGTTAGTCTCGCCGAAATAGTTAACCACCGCGGGGGCCGGAAAGGAATTTTTCCGGACTCTGGTTGTTGTTTTTTGCTTCTCGGAGGATGGCTGGTAGAGTGGCGATGACGTTATTGATGGTGATCTTATTAACTAAGGAGTTTACTGAATACCCTCTATTCACTCAATCATAAGGGAATGGAGGAGAGATGGAGATTTGGAGGCGAATGCATCACTCCTAGTTAGACTTGTAATCTATAAATATCTCATTACTTCCTCCTCTCTTCCTATCTCCCTACCTCCTCTTCCTGCCTCCACTCAACACACCTCACTAAAACCAAAACCCCATCCTCACGCACCAACAAACACAACCCCAAACCACCAACCATCCTTCCCAACTTCCCTACACAAGCCCCAACCCCTCCACAACAACCCTTCACCCACCTGCCACACAACACCCACGCAGACCAAAAAAAAAAAAATGCGCCCCCTAACAACCCTTTCCGACTCCCAACGCGCCTACATCGAAGCCCGCTTGACAAATACAGAGTGGCCCATCGTCGTGGATTCTTTCAACTCGTATTACGGCACCGATTGGACTGACGCGGATTTGATGCGGGTTTATTTTTATGAGGGGGTTTGGGGGGGGATGATGATGGGGAGGAGGGAGAGGCTTAGATGAGTGGAGAGGGTGGGATTTCTGGTTTCTTTTCTTTACTTCCTGGTTGGCGTTGTTTCTGGGGGTATTAAAGGCATCTCCGCTGCCGTTGCGCCTCTATTCAGCATCCACATGTTTCCTGGGGCATTCTGGATCTTTGCTATAAGCTACTTAGGCAGCTCCCTGGTTGTTGTATTCTTTGTGAGTAGGGCATCATTCTATTCACATCTGAATAACAACTGGAATCCTTGTTTATTGTCTAAGGTGTGAATCTCACTGCAATCATAGCCACAACCAGTCTCGCAAGAGCAAAGATTGGTGCTGTACACGATCACTATCAACCGTATAAGCTACCTGGTTGGCCTGTGATCTGATCAAGAGCCCGTAACTTTGAGATAGTCATTCAGTAACCACACAAGCACACAGCCCTACTCTTGCCATATATCCTTTGCCAAGCCAAAAACATTCGACGACTCCTTTTTTATCCCATTACAACAATTCTAATATTCCAGAGATCTCGTAATATAAAATTCTTAAGAAACCCTTGCTCACGGACTAGACTAGATATAATCCAGTTGAGTCCGTACCCTCGAGTTATAAAGTTTAGTTAAATTGTGAAAATACAAACAGTCCGGGCTGTTATCTTACAGCACTGCTGCTGCCCTCAAACCCTAATAAAATCTAAAACAAGAACCAGAAGAATAATCTAGGCGGTCGGTACCCGCACACCCCAAATAATCTAAGGGACGACTATTTTTATTTTTCTTAAAGGCAGAGGGAGGAGGGGGGGGGAGTGAATGGACGGTAGGGATTGAAGGAACGAGAATTAAGTTAGTGAATAGCTCGACTGGATATTCACTTGATTACCAGGAGCTGGAAGTGAATACACCCCCCCCCCTCTGGGCTGAACTCGCAAAGCCTACAAGTACCTCCTCATCTAACTTTCCTCCCCTCTCCCTCCATCCAACCCAACCATCCAAACCCTCAAACATCCTCCATCACACCACATCACACACTCCACACCAAAAACACACCAACATCACCAAACCATGCCCCCAATAACCGAACTCACTCCCTCTCAAGTCACCTTCATCCGCGCCCGGTGGAGAGACACTCAGTGGCCTATTATCGTACAGTCCTTCAACTCATTCTACGGAACCAACTGGACAGAAGCGGAGTTGATGAGGGTGTATTTTTGGATGATGAGGGGGTTTCAGAGAGGGGTTTGAAGGCCCGCGGATTTCTAGTGGCCCTGATATTTCCTCCTCTTGCCTAGTTAACCTCTTTCTCATCCTCAGGGAACAATAATAAAAAACCTAATAAACCGACTGCTCAGCTTTAGGCAAGCTTTTAACTGAAGGCAGACGTTGAAGTAGACCTATATATTGTACCTAACATTGCCGTCCAATTCTTATAACGCTCTAAATTCGAATATTTAAGATAAGCGCCCTGTTGAGAAGGACAGGGAATTTAATCTTGAGTAGTATCTCTTGGTTTGTTGCGGCGTGAAAATCTTCACCTGAAGTGTGGGGTGGGGTCAGAAAAATCGTGGTAGATGAGTAATTATCCCCTTTTTTTTATCCTGAAAAAGAAATGAAAAAAAGGAAAGGGAAGGAAAATTGGATTGGGAATGCGCTTTTGCTATGGATGTTTTTTTGTGTGATGATCTTTCCTTCATCTATGGTAGTTACCCAACGAATGCAGGCTGAAAAATCCCTTGGTGTGGTAATGTATTTCTTGGGGCTAGGATGCTGCGTGCGTCCTATCCGGTCTAAAAATCACTTCTCTTCGACATGTCTAGTTATCCGCCCAAAAATAAACACCCAGCTTACCAACCTACCTATCCTTCTTCCCCACCGGCGAAACAGCCCTCCTCATGATCCCTAGCCCCACGCTCACACTCTTCTGTCTCTCTCTTCTGCGTCTTAGAATCCTATTTTCTTCCTCGTCATCGTTCACAATCTGGACGTGTGGGTGGATATCCTGTGGGGGCTGTAAGGTAGTCGTCGGCGCTACGGCTGTGGATCCGCGGCGAGAAGCGGGGTGGGTGAGGGGGCCTAAATCAGGGATTGTGGTAGCGTCGAGATTGCTGCTTTTGGGTGAGGGGATGTCGAATGTGACGGGGCGGAATACAGGGGATGGGTGTTCTGATGTGGTGGTAGAAGGAGGAGGGAGATCGGTGAAGTCTTTGGAGGCTGCAGTACCAGGTCTGGATTCTGATTGGAGGGAATCCAAATAGCGTTTCCTGGCCTGGAATTGCTCTCTTCGTTCCTGCCTCAACCCCTTGGATTCCAATTGCCCAACGCCATACCTCACAAACCCCCTGACGGCGAAATAAACCTGCTCCGAGCAAATAAGACAAAGCAGCAAACTGCTCGACGTGATCATATTCCTGAGACTCCCTTCATCCTCCCCTCCCC
Source organism: Sabuloglossum arenarium (assembly GCA_022345705.2). Taxonomy (NCBI): domain Eukaryota; kingdom Fungi; phylum Ascomycota; class Geoglossomycetes; order Geoglossales; family Geoglossaceae; genus Sabuloglossum; species Sabuloglossum arenarium. The sequence goes on from JAJDMY020000901.1 coordinate 4,435, forward strand.
CCTCCCTGAAGAGAAACACCAGCGCCGCCGTCGTGACACTTCCCAACCATGTCAAGAAGCCCAGATTGTCGAGCCACGGTCCTATGGTGTCGGCGCGCCAGGGAATGGGGCGTTTCATCTCATAGCAGATCTTCACGGCGTCGCTGCGGAGTTCGACCCAGTTGTTGATGAGGAAGCAGAGGGGTGCGAGCGGCCAGACGACGGAGAAGGTCGTTAGGTAGCCGAATTGCATGACCATCTCGCGGAGATCGACGTTCACGTCGTAGGTGTCGAGTTCGGCTTCGTTGCGGACGCGTACGAGGAAGGCGGCTTCTTCAGGGTCGTCGTGGATAGAGAGGAAAAAGGGGTTATGGTTGTTTAACCCATGATCTTTGACGCGGCCGCTGGCGCGGTTAGCGAAGTTGTCGAGTGTGCCTGTGTTTTGGCGTGTGAGCCACAGTGCTTTTGACGTTGCTGTCGTTTCTTTCACTTTTCGGAAAAGTTGGTGGCGGAGGTAGGGGACTACGATTTCGAATACTAGATCCACTATCTGCGCCGTAATGCCGAAATAAATTACTTCTCTCCTCAATCGAGCTGGGTCTGTCCGGAACGCTGTAATATGTTTCGCCCCGCTCCCACCCTCACCCTCGCTGGCCGCGAATAGGTTGAGCATGATGTTGAGGACGCTGAGGTGAGGGGCGATGGCGGACCCGTAGGGGATGTAGACGAAGGCGATTAGGTAGATGGGGAGGTAGGAGGTGATGAGGTTGAAAACGAAGATCTTTTGGACGAGCGCAGCTTCGTAGGTGTCGGCGGTTTGGTAGTTTTCGTAGTCGGTGAGGTGCATTGCGAAGCGTGTGAGGATGCCAGTGAGGGTGGGTTCGAGGGTTGCGAGAAGGCCAGTTGGAACATATACCAACAGACTCTTAAACGGCCCCTCATACACCTCCTCAATGAAAATCTCCACCGCGAAGCAAAACGTAATCACAGCCCCGAGCATACAACCCGCCACAACCGCAAATGGCACCTGCAACAACTGCCTCCCCAACCTCTTATACGCCCCAAACCCCCTCTCCACCTCCCCCGTCGCCTCATCCATCACCTCCCAATCCGGCCGAAACTCTGGTCTCGCATGCTGGATCGCGCTGACCCCTCTAACACCCCATCTTATCGCAAGATCAATCTCCTGCCGCGTCCAGTATTCGGTGAAGATGACGCTCCAGAGACATGTCAGGAGGCCGAAGAAGGGCGAGAAGGAGGGGAGGAGGAAGTAGGAGAGAAGGCCGGTGAGCGAGGGGAAGAGGAGGAACAGGAAGTAGGATTGGAGGAAGGCGAAGTAGAAGGCGATTTTTTCGCCGTAGTGGTCGCGGACGCGGCCGAGCTCCTCCCAACTCAAGAAATATCTCCGACTCCAGACCCGCAGCCATTCGCGGTTGAAGCTCTGGTCGTGCAGGGGGAATATCGCGTCTACTCCTCCCTTGCCACTGCCGATATTCCCTTCTGTGACTCCCGCGCCGCCTCCGTCTCGAGGGCTCGTGATCAGCAGGTACACGACGCGGAGACGCTCTGCGTCTGTGAGGGTCTTTGCGGCTGCGGTGTTTTTGTGGGATGAGCGAGAAGTCGGGAGGGCTTGGCAGACGCTGTGGAGGTAGTCTTGGATTCTGAGTGGGTCTTGTCAGTGATGTCTCGGGAGGAAAGGGGGTTGGAGAGGGTTTAAGAGGGAGAGGGTCATCTACCGAGATTGATAAACAGCACCCATTAACATCTCCTCCTCCGCAACCTTCACAAACAGCAATATCGAATCGCGATCCCCATCCCGCGCATCGACGCTCAAGCCCGCTGCATACAGCCCTTCAACCAACGCCTCGAATTCTCGCTCCGACTGCTTATTGTCACCTATGAAAACAATTAATTGACATCAGGCATCTTACATATACTTTTCAAAAGCTGGGCTAAAAAACTAAGAGCGGCGTTGTGTGGGAGTGATTCGACGCGCAGGGATCAGGCAGATGCAGTGGAAAGGGGAGGAAGAGAAAGGCTTACCAGCTTCAGCCTCAAAGCGATACCGAATCACAAAATCCGCGTCGATGGTTTTCCCGGATGGGCTGGGCAACGAAGGCGCGCCCATCTTCAAAATCTCCCTTCAAGAGATGTCTCTTATGTCCTCTATCTCCCGCTGTTCTCGCTCTTCCGACCGACGCGACCGAGAAACGCGCACCGACCGATGCGAGGAGGATGTGAAGAGAGCAGAGCAGAGGCAGAGTGCAGCTGGTTGAGTGCGGCTGGCGTGATGCTGCTTTATTGATCAGTGGCGAAGCCTCTTTGCGGTTTCAGGGATTTTTTGGGCTGGCTCGCATAACAGAACCCCTTAACTTGCCCGCTCTAGGCAATTAACAGCTCTTGCCGCTTTACCCTCTTCAGCTCCGCACTCCACTCAGCCTCCACCAGTCATCGCCTGGATCGAACGATTCCGTTTTCTTCTCGTATTTCGCGCCCCACCTCCCTCATCGGTACCACTCCATCTTTCCTCCCTTCCTCCACCCATCCATCCTTCTCTCATCCATCCTTCGATCATCGGTCGCTAGTTGCCTCAGGCAAGACATCAAGTCGTTGAAGCGAGGGAGAGGAAGAAAGGGAGATGTCGCAGTATCCGCCGAGGAGCTATTCGTGGCAGCCGGCGTCGGTGCCGCCTTATCCGGTGCTCCAGCCGTCACAGCCTTATCCGTGAGTTTCAAGCCTATTATCTTGCTTTTTTTTAATTTGTTTTCCCGCGGTCGACAGAACACTGGGGAGATGATAGACAAGTGACAACTAGCTGACGATCTGCCCCTCCTCCCCGAGGACGATGGGCTTTCTACAGAGGCAGTCCACCATACCCTCCCTACCAACAGGGCCCTCCTCCTCCTCAGCCACCATACCCAACCTATGACAACAACGTCGGTGGATATCCGCCGCCCTACCCACCCGGCCCTCCGCCTCCTCAACAGGTGAGTCCCCTCTCACGACACACCAACCACTGTAGAAAGCGTTGGGATGGCGGTATTGCCAGGACTTGTGTTGATTTAAGGAATCTAGGGTCCACCCTATGGTTATCCACCACCGCAGATTCAAGCATCGCCGCAGGGGTATTATGGATATCCGACTCCCCCGCCACATGGGTATAATACGCCACCGCAGTCGGCTCCTCCGATGGGACAGAATATTGGGTATCCGCCGCCTGATCAGAGGCCCCCGCTACAGCGTATGTGTTGCCCCTTCCTTCTGCCTTCACATCCGTCTAAAAGCTTCCAGCCCACCACGGCCCACCTCCCCCAAACCTCCCCCCTCGTCCCCCCACAACCGCCCAAAACTTCGGCAACGGCGCGCCCTCCGACTACCGATTCCGGTACTCCAATTGCACCGGTCGTCGCAAAGCGTTGCTCATTGGGATCAACTACATCGGGCAGCGCAACCAGCTCAAAGGGTGCATCAACGACGTGCGGAACATGTCTACGTTTCTGAACCAGAAGCATGGGTACCAGAGGGAGGATATGGTGATCTTGACGGACGATCAGGAGAATCCAATGAGTCAACCGACGAAGGCGAATATGTTGAAGGCGATGCAATGGTTGGTTAAGGATGCGTTGCCGAATGATTCTTTGTTTTTTCATTTTTCGGGTGAGTGGTGCTTTGTTATGGGTTTGTCTTTAAAGAGGGTGGTGAAGATGGGGAAAATCTTCTTATCCTCCCCTGAGAGACACCTCACGCGGTTCGCAGACCTCCAACTAACTCGGTCGCACAATCCAGGACACGGAGGCCAAACCCCCGACCTTGATGGCGACGAAGACGACGGTTAGTCCCTCTTTTTAATTTACTCTCTTCCCATATAACTCTCCCTCATTCCCTCCTATTCCACCAAGCAATCGCCACCACAAACCCCAAATAAAATCCACAACTAATTCCCGTAAACCACCCTCTCTCTACCAAACAGGCTACGATGAAGTCATCTACCCAGTAGACTACAAAGTCGCCGGTCACATTGTGGATGACGATATGCATCTGATCATGTAAGTCCTATAGCTACAGCCCGTAAACGTAGAAGAGAAGAATGAAGAAGAGTAAGCTGGACGGTATTCTGATCCTGGATTTTGAACAGGGTTAAACCCCTCCGCCCCGGCGTCCGCCTAACCGCAATCTTCGACTCCTGTCACAGCGGCACAGCCCTCGACCTCCCCTTCATCTACTCCACCCACGTAATCTCCCCCCTCCCCCATCTCAACAAACCACTAACCCCCTAATCACGAAATAACAGGGCATACTCAAAGAACCCAACCTAGCCAAAGAATTCGGATTGGGTCTCCTATCAGCCTTCACAGCCTACGAGCAAGGTGACGTCAAAGGCGCCGCGTCGGTGGCCATCAGTTTCTTCAAGAAAGCGACGATAGGCTCAAGTGCGAGGGAGCTAACGTTGAGGACCAAGACGAGCCCCGCGGATGTGGTGATGTTCAGTGGGAGCAAGGATTCGCAGACTTCGTACGTGCTCTTGACCTTTAGTTTCGTGGATGTTTTTTGAGGGGAGCGGTGCTCATGCGTGGGTGGGGAATGTGTTAGGCAAGACGCTATGGAAGACGGCCAGGCTACTGGCGCGATGAGTTGGGCGTTCATGCGCTCGCTCAATAAACAGCCCCAGCAGAGCTACATCCAGTTACTAAATAGTATCCGCTCGGAGTTGGATAAGAAGTATACGCAGAAGCCGCAGTTGAGCTGTAGTCATCCACTGGGTGAGTTTTTCTTGTCCCGTGTGTTTTGCGTGGGGTGGTTGTTGTTGGGGAGGATGTAATTGCTGACGGGGTGGTCTTATGGTAGATACTAATTTGTTGTTCGTGATGTGAAGAGGTGGGGAATAAGATGACAGTTTTTCATATTTTATTCTCCAGGACTCCCGCTTGCTTGGAATCTCCTTTTTGTTCTTCCACCTTTTCCTTGTTGTCCGTCGGTCTGTCGTTTAGTTTTGGGGAGGGGGTACTCGGGTTCCTCTGGATCGCAAGTGCCTAGGCCTTGGGCTGGACGAGATGAATAAAATTATGAGGAACCGGGATTTTCTTTATTCAATTTTTTTTCTTTTCAACGGACACGCACAAAGCTTAACTTACTACTAGCATGTCACTTTTTATGGGGAAATGAATCACCAAATTCCTTTTAGCTACGTATGAGCTCTAAAATCATGGCATGTACCAAGCACGGCGTAGGATAAGTTGATGCCCCGGTATTATTTTGGCACAAAATTATTCTACTGCATGCAGAGCTTACAGTTCCCACTATACCCATAGAAGCGGGATGCAGCCCTACGCGGAGAGTTTGCGCTACCCTCACATGGATACTTCGCATGTCCTGCCTTCAGTTTCTCCGGAGGAATCTATGGGGGTTGCCGGATTAGGTCAGCGAGGACCGGCACACGGGGCTGCTTTAATGAGGCTTTATCGCGGCGGCACGGACATTGTCTAGAGTTCTACGCAAATGTGTTTCCCTTTGTGCCCCAGCAATCGCAGGCTTACTCGTGAGATTACTGTCAGGCAAAACCTATTCTACCTCCACTTTGATGACAGCGTCATCCGCAAATTTTTATGAAAATATATTCCACCAGTTCCGCTTCGCTGAGCGCTGCGCTTGCCTTGGTGACACTTTAAATGGTGATTACGAAGGAGTACATTGTATTTTCCAGGTTACTAGTGTACATGGCATGGGTTTATTTCGCCGTGGTCGCGACGTGGCAAACGATTGACGCAGTTCGGACTTCTTGAATGTAAGGCGACGACGACTAAAGGGAGTTGTTTGGAGACTCGTTCAGATGAGGGAGCGTTGAAGGAGAGGTACGATACGAGTTGATACGCCTTGAATTATCGAGGACTTCTCGTTTAACGTAATTTACCCCCATGTGGAGCGTACCCCCATGTGGAGTGCGAAATCACGACGCGTTCTATTATTCTTCAAACGCGTTAATGGCAACACCAAATCAACAAGCTGCTCTACATAAAGAAGGTAGGCTTGAATTAGCTATTCAGGCCTATCAACGAGGCGAAATTCGAAGCTATAAAAAGGCTGCAGCAACCTACGATGTAGCAGAAAATACTATACGACGCCGTATAAGTGGAATACCGCCAAAACGAGGTTCCGTTGCCAAAAATCGCCTTCTTACACCTACAGAAGAGGAAAGCTTAGTGCATTGGATTCTGTCACTCGATAGTCGCGGTATGTCACCAAGAATTGCTAGTGTACGTGACATGGCACAGCTTCTCCTTACGAAACGCGGTGGATCCAATACGACTTCGCAAGTCGGTATTCACTGGGTACGGAAGTTCATTAATCGACATAATGAACTAAAGTCAAAGTATAATCGAAAACACGATTATCAACGCGCGAAAACGGAAGATCCAGAAATAATTCGGAAGTGGTTTGAGCGTGTACAGAACACAATTGCCGAGTATGGTATCCATAACGATGATATCTATAATTTCGACGAAACAGGCTTTCAAATGGGTGTTATATCAACTGCGAAAGTGATTACCAGCTCTGATAGAGCTGGTAGGCCACGAGTTTTACAGCCAGGCAATCGAGAATGGGTTTCTGTTATTGAAACAATCAGTGCGCGTGGAGTTCCGATACCACCACTTATAATTTTCGAGGCAAAAATACATCAGGCAAGCTGGTATAATTGTATTCCAGGCAATTGGTCAATTACTGTTAGCGATAACGGCTAGACGAATGACGAGATCGGATTTACGTGGTTAAAGAATATATTTGATATATATACGAAGCAATGCACTGTGGGCCGATACAGACTCCTGATTTTTGATGGTCATGGTAGTCATATTACACTTGAATTCGACCATTACTGTCAGGAACATGCAATTATTGTACTTTGCATGCCACCGCATTCATCACACATTCTTCAGCCATTAGATGTTGGGTGCTTTTCAGTACTAAAACGGTTATATGGACAACAGGTGGAGCATTTAATAGGTGTTGGTATTAGCCATATCGATAAACAAGAGTTTTTGCAACTATATCAACAAGTTCGCCCGAAAACACTACATTCCACAAATATA
>JAJDMY020000902.1:0-11441 GCA_022345705.2 Sabuloglossum arenarium
GCCATCTCACTAGTTCTAGTGTGGCATGAATCAAGTTGGAGTAGCGACCGACAAAAAGGTCCGAGGGACAGGCAACGGGGGTACTGGTCTCCATTTCTAGCATTCAGAGGGGAGCGGCACAGATTTTCTTCCTCAGGATCCATTTCGGGCTCCATAGCTTCAAAAACACGGCCCTTTCCAGCTCCGGGTGAGCTGGGTGAGTTGTGGGTGAGGGGCTTGGTGATGTGTGTGAGTATGGGTGAGCATGGGTGAGCATCATCACCCGGTTTTTGGTGTTTCATCACCTGACTCACCCAGCTCACCCACTTAAAGCGGCGTTTTCTACAAAGGGCAACAACAAGGGTTGGGCAGATATTCGTTCAATATATGTACATACATACATATAGAATGCAAGTCTTCCCCGCTTGTGGATTGACGTCATAAACACCTAATACGAGCGAGGTGTGAAGTCGTTTGTTTGTGTGGGCAAGTGCTTGGATGTCATGATCTGGGTCAAGCACTGCCCGAGTTGATGTCACTGAGCGGAATGCTCCGAGAGGCTGCGCATCTCAACAAGGCTTGGGTTTCGTTGGTCAAATTCGAAAAGGGCCAGTCAGCTTTGCTGTACGATGGCTTTTTTTTCTTCAGCTCCCTGGCTGAGTTGGTTAGGGGCTGTCTATGGTTATTTCGGTATGGAGAATCTGGTCGCTAGTTGTGGTACTTGTATAAGTATAAAGGCACTTGCAATGTCACCTCTTCTGCGGATCTCGGTATCCATCACCACTATCTATTAAGGTCCGGAGGAAGCAAACAACGTTTTCATTTGATACGTCTCTTCCATCACTCTTTTACCCCCCCACGTTCTCTATTCGTATAGATATCAAACAACTTCATTCCTTCCATCTAGATCCTGAATTGAAAGAGAAAAAAACATTCACACGTCTAGCAGAACCATGCACCTCCCACCCACCCTCTCTCTCCTCGTTTTCACCCTTCTCCCGTCAACCATCTTCGCCCGCGGCATCCCCTCAAACGTGCAAACCTTCTACAACGCTCACAAAGACACCTGCAACCACAAGCTCGCGCAAGGTTTTAACAACGGAGATGGCATTGAGGACTTCTCCTACTGCGGCGACGAAGCTGGCTTGATCTACATCAAAGGCCCTTCGAACCAGTACACTAACATGGACATCGACTGCGACGGTCTCGATCGAACTGCCGGCGATTGCGCAAACGACCCCAGCGGGCAAGGCGAAACCGCGTTTAAGGATCAGGTGTCCAAGTTCTCCAACGGCGCTGTATCGGACTTGAATGCGAACAAAGTCCCCTACGTGGTGTTTGGGAATGAGGGCGCCAATCCAAGTTTCAACCCTCGGGAATTCGGCATGGAGCCATTGAGCGTGATGGCAGTCGTGTGCGGGTGTAACTTGGTCTATGGTATTTGGGGCGACACCAACGGCGGTAATTCGACGGGCGAGGCATCGATCTCGTTAGCTAAGCTTTGCTTCCCAAATGATAAAATAACTGGGGGTAGTGGACATGATGCCAATGATGTGCTGTATATTGGATTTACTGGCTCGAGAGCGCTTGATGGGCCGAACTATAACTGGTTAGGACATCCATTCCTGCTGTCGTTCTTTGGGTAATGTTTTGATCTTGTTTGCTGATCTGGCGAATGTATAGGAAGGCGGATAATGCGAAGGATTTCGAAGCTTCGATCGCAGCTTTGGGGGACAAGCTCGTAGCGGAGCTGTAAGAAATTTTGCGTGGTTAGAACTTCATTCGGTGTTCCTTCTGGGAGTGAACTTTGTCGAGGAGCTTTGGCTCGTGTTGTCATGCGGGCAGTGAGTTCGGGGTATTGAAAGGTGTTGGTACTGGTAATAACGGTAACTAAGCTGCAGTCTTTGAATTGAAATCTAAGCATTCTCTACTTGGTGTGCTGTGTTGCGCCTGCGAAGTCGCTAAGCCTTACCATAAATAGCGCTACGGCAATCAATCTATGCGGGAGTGTCACCTGATTCCTTTCGCCCATCCTACAGTACTTCACTTGTCTGAGCCTGGTAGTAGTTGGGGACATTGCTCCATTTCCCTACAACAAGCACGGGTACCATTTTTGCCGGTGGGAATACCAGTACCCTTTCGAAATATATCGCATTAGCCGGCTATAGAAGTTATGTACCAAGGCATCTGAGCAGGAGACATAGTTGAATTCAAGTTGCATTAGTTCCACCAGAAACTGACGCTGAAGCTGACGCTCAGACTCCGCACATGATGCCACCAGCCAACCTGGGAACTAAATGTGAGCATAGGAAGCTCGGTGAAGTCTAGCAGATGGAAACTTACAGGAATATAAAGACAGTCACCCTCCTCCAGTATCCCCTCGACATAATTTGCATCCCTGAAGAGCGGGAATGCCGTATCCTCTTTTGTTCCCTCCTCCATTGCGCTCACGTCAACCTGGCTTGTATTACTCATATCAACCCCCCATTCATCAACGCCCCGCGGATATACCTTATCACTCTCAAGCGGACCATACAGTCTTATATATTTCTTGCCAACAACCTGGCAAAGGATGTTGTGATAAGGATCTGTGTGCAGTGGCGAGATAGTGCCTGGTGGCCCAAACCATGCGTTCAGCAAAGGCTCTTCTAATTGCTGAATGGGTTTCTTTGCGAGCGGCGTGCCCACCACTGGTGGTGGAGGTGAGGTGTAACAGTAGTCTGGGATTGAGATGTCGTTTCGGAGAGAGGGAATTTGGGAGAAGAGGTCATGTTGGGCTAAATATCCGACATCTGAATCATCGTCGGGAGCAGACAAAAAGTAGTCGGACAGAAATGTGCGGAAGGGCATAATGGCTTGACCCCAGCCTTCATCGACGTAGCTTCTCCCTATTTCAATGGGCACAAGGCGACGGCCTCCGAATGTCTTTCCTAGAAGGTAGGATGGCCTTTTCCATGAACGTTCGTTTAGGGCTGGCCAGTGAGTGAGAGTATTAGTGATAATTAGGGGTGTTGGACCATCTTTGGAAGCCGAGAGATGACGCTCAAATGCAGAAAGAGAGAGAGCCTCTACTCGTTGAATAGGGTATCGCGACTCTGGGACCCTAATGCAACGTTGGGGAAATATGTCATCGATCTCGTGGGTATCGAGTTTCTGACGTTTGCTTGACAGTCTTGGGTGAAAGATATTGCCATCGCTGTGGCTATTTAAAACTTGATCTGTGGTAGATTGTAGAAGTTGTAATATTTCTTCTATTAGAGGTCTGCGGCTCTTTCCCGGCGCACCAGCCATGATGACTGCTTTGTCGAGTGTTCGTACAATATCAGATTGCCAATCGGATGAGCCCTGATCTTTCGCTTCAAACAGTCCCGGGTGTGTATCCACACTCGGCTTTCTATCTTCTCGTCGAACCCCCCTTGCAGTGCCATCTCCTGGCAGGCAGCCGTCAGTCATATAGGCGGAGATCTGGAACACTGCCTTAAGGAGACTGGCATCTGTATACAATCTGCGCCAAGAGGCAGGAACATCTTTAAATGGAAAGGTATTCAGCTTGTCGTGAGCGAGGCGAATCAAGTCGTCACATCGAAGAAAGGCAATTCGATACTGGGGAAATTTGACATGTCTCTCTAGAGCTGCAGCGGCTTCGAGGCATAGTTGGAGTAATAGCTGCGTTGCCGGGACCCCGCAGGCATTGATGGAATCTAGAGTGGTTTTATTTAGCAATAGATATATTCAATCGTAGAAGGCTGACTAACCACCTCCATCTTGCAGTTCATCCCGTATCTGTTCAACGACCTTACAACACGTCGGCCTCAAGGTATCCATTGGCTGGTTGTCTCATGGCGATCACTGATCCAGAGTGATCGCTACAAGCATGTGCCAGGCGGGTAATGAGACGTGACGGACTTTCCCCGGATTCGAACGGCCCCCACGGACAATTATATTCATCGTCGTAGCGATATCATTTCCAGGGTTCTAATGATGCTAAGAAATGGATTTATAAGTCATGAGGAAGAAGCGGTGAAACGTGTAGCGGGCAAAGCAGTCCAATGGGCATTAACCGACTAAGCTAGAACTTGCAGTTCGGTCTTGCAGCCAGTCCAGTGGGGCTATCCCACGAAGTCCAGAGCCTTGCAGCGGAGTCACAGGAGCACAATTGGTCGGAGGGCGATGGCGTGCATGATAGATCCGTCGACACGAAACGCGATGTTAACTATTGGCTTGGGCCAAGAAATGCGCAGAGCGGAATGGGTGACCCCAGAAACGAAGCCGACAACCCACAGGCCAACAGGCTGCTTCCCATTTTCCCTTGTTGAGCTGGCTGCTGGCGGAGGTGTCTGACGAAATACCTCTATCGAACGAATTATCCCGATTATACACTCTCGTCACAAAAGCAAACCTCCCATTAGCACTTCAAGCGTATTGGATCTTCCAGGTCGTCCGAAGTGCTGTGATACGCGGCGGGCAGGCAATCTCGTAAAGGTGAGGAGAGCTTATGAGCTGTTCAAAAACACAGTATCTCGCATTCACTTACCCCCCTCCCTTTTATACCTGTGGGTTTTGAGGTGTTTATTCTTCCGCGAAAGATGGGACCTTTCATGCTTTACGAATTTTTGTTCTTCTAAGACTTCGTTTTTGTTGCCTCCGCACATTATTGCAGTCATGTTGATGATCGACCCTCGAACCAGGCAGCACTTTGAAATCATGGACCCTAATTGCGCCCTCTGCGACGCTCCACCTCATATGCGGTGTCCGTGTGAGAACGACAGTCTGGAGCTTGCTGTGAGGCAGGCAGAACAGCGGATGATGAATTCGATCCTCGAAGAGATACGGTAAACCACCATTCCCCTCTGTCATCTGTACAGCATTGGGTGTTCCTCATGCTTAGTGGTGTATCTCACTTTGTTTAGCTTCTCGCTTTCTGCAAAGATTGAACACTGACATGACATACCGGATTTATAGCGTATGGGTGACTCAACATGCAAAGGACTACATTCTTCAATACTACACGACACTTGTTTCTCACCGTAAACATTCACACCAAATGCACATCAACTACCTTCACCAAAGCGCCGCAATGTACCACCTCCGTGGCGTTGATCCTTGGGCCCTCGAGCAAGCCGAAATTGAGCTGAAGCGCGGCATTGACGAAGACTGGCGACAGAGCGTACGTCGATATCCGGAAGTTCTAGACTACTTTTATGGCCTTGTAGACCTCCACCTACCAAGCGATACATCATCACAGGTCCAAGACCCGCCGCTAGATGGGAATTTGAGGAAAGGCAGAGGGAGGACAACTGATGTGGATATTGTAGACCCACCGCCGCTGGAACGGCGACGCAGTCGGAGAGGGCGTAGGCTTACCACGAGAACCCCACCTCCATTGGCCCCATCCGCTCCCCCACCGCCCGTGCCACGAGCACCGCCTCCACCAATGATGCCTGGAGTCTCCCACATGCCGGCTCCCGCTGATTACGTGTATAGTCGACAGGGCTGGTGATAACAGGGTTTCCTATGCAAGCTGCTTAGAGAGAGGATATATGGTGGGTCTATGGTATTGGCGAGCCGAGGGTGGACTTCGAGATTTCTTAAAGAGCAGGACGGAATGCTTTAGAGGGTCTGTCACATCAATCACCACGGGAGAAAGACGCTCGAGATCATCTCCATTCATCATTTTAGCGCGGAGTTCGTTTCGTTGTACATACATACGGTGGTATCACTGGCAATATATAATCACTGGTGACGCATTAGCCACAGAAATCAGTAGCTTATGGTACTGTCGAGTCCCAAAGTAATACAGTGAATTTCTCTTTGAAAACGTTGGACTTTGGCCTTATCGATAGCAGATTCTTGGCACTAAAAGAAAACAAAAATCCGTAATTCCTTCACTCGCGCTCACCCAGTCAGCGCCGCTTTAAAAGGTGAGCAGGGTGCCGCATTGTACAGCAACGAAAAGGTCGCCACATACATTTGCTGATCAAGATTCCTCTACGCAATCATTATCCCTGCATCGCAATGGACGATTGCCCGGCGGAGTCTCTCCCTTCACATGTACGTTTCAAATCCCAAGGCTCCTTTATGGAACGTAGTTACAGTTCGTCACTAACAAGAGATTCCAGCCGATGAGCTCCTTGGATCCTTGGGAAAATTATGTCCACGCACTCTCTCAGGTCGAATTCCATCACGGGTCAGGCAGGGACTTACCAGCCTGGTCACGCGCAAGTCAGAGTGACCGAGACCATGTAGCAAGTCTTGATGGCCTGGCACTCTTACTTGTCTTCAGTCCCAAGGGTGATGTGGTGGCAATATCATATTGGCAATCAGCGAAAGAATTAAAACTCCTGTGGGCAAAAAAACAGCCTGTTGACGACCCTAACCAACTCTCCTATATTGAGAAGCTGCTCGAAAACGTAAGGAAGGGTACCCCGGCGGTTGAAATGTTGAAGATCGTCATTCCCATGTGCAGAGAAAAGATCTTCCATCGAGTCAAGAAGCTGGCAAATTCTTTTTGTGTGAGCAAAACTTTCCAAAGGGAAGAGGAGTCGAATTTGTGGCGATTCAATGAGACTCAGGAATCGTGTCAAGAGTTGGAGGCTATGTTGAAGAAGACAAACTGGCTCGGATGTTATGAGTCGACCGTGAATTTACTCGATGAGTTTACGCGCTTTGTGGGAAGAGCCACAAAGACCTCTGGGGTAAAGTATTTTTGGACCATCCTTTATTTCTCTCCATAGAATTTTAGAAGAAGACCAGGTCAGATATCTAGGCAAGCTTAGCGATTATGTGCGGATACTCGAGCGAATCCCCTTGCTTTTTAAGAAGATTGGTACAGCGGAAATCACTGCTGAGCAGGTAATGACTTGATTTATGCTTATTCCGTGTGGAATTATCTAACCGTCAAGTAGGTGCGGCCTCCGGCAGCGGAGCCTATTGAAGTCCTCTCTAGCTCTCTAGAGGTCCTGAATCTGCGATGTAGCCATATCGTCTCTGATGAGATCATGCAGATCGAGGCTTGGGATCTGGTTACGGACGTGTACGAAGGGGCACAACTTGGACAGCCAGCTGTCGGGAAGAAGAGGGTAAGTTTTACCCAACACTGCGAGATCACCCTTGTGCTGGAGATGCTGGGGCGAGCTCGGCCAAAACTCGCCGGCCGAAAAATCGAAATCGGCGTGTCGAAAGCTTGTTGTGAGTGGTGTTGTGAGTACCTGAATCTCCTTGCTTTGGCACACCCGCAACACTCGATCTTTGTCCGTGCTTCTCACGGGAAGCAACCCGACGGCTGGATGATGCCGCCCAATGGTCCCAAGTCCGTAGCGGACCAGATGACACGGTTGATTGAGGGGAAGGTTGACAATGTGATATGGGGGGTCAACAACCGTCGTCGGTCCGACTCTAATGAGCTGCCGTCGTTCGCGACAGACATGGAACCCCACGGACGGGGTATCGCCGAGAACAGGATGTCCTTTAAGGAAATGGAAGATTAGCCATAGAAAGCCTCGAGGTTCCCGAGGCTTTCTATGACCTACGGTTTGGCTGGTAACCTTGATGGTACTATTTGAAAACTCGTCTGTAACCATTAGCAGATTTATACTGCTGGACTCGATGTTGCTATTCTTTACTTTCACAACCATTCTCTGCTGGGCGAGGTTCCACTGGCTGCAGAATGGAAGCTTTAGCCCTGGAGAGAGAAAGGTGGGGTGGCATCGCTGGTTAGGGTATCACGGCTCGCAGAGAGCCAGGAATTTGCGGTCGATTCTAGCCGTTCCATTTAGCTGGTCATTAATAATGCCGCCAGGGCAAAATAGATTTTTAGCTGTGCGTTTATGTTTCTTCTCTTTGTCTATCCTGCTCTCGCTCGCATGTATGTACTTCTAGGCTGGAGATGGAGGGGATAGACAAGATACCTAACAAGCTATAATCAAGTATGTGCACGCGAGTTGTATATTTACAGATGGCGGTGCCCAGGTGCCCTCTCCATTGCTACCTGCATCTCCATGGCATACATACATCACTCTCCCCCACCCCTCCCCAAAATCCCCACCCCCACCTCTTCCAGCCCCTCCAGGCCCTTCCACCCCTCCTCAACAACCCACCTCTGCCCGCCCCCCTGCCAAAGCACCTCGCACGCCCGCCCAACAACCAGTAAGCCCGGCGGTCTTCTCCCCTCCTCCTCAACCGCAGCACACACAAACTCCAACAAGCTCCTAATAACCCTCTGGTCGCTGCACGACGCTCGTTCAACTGCCGCACATGGAGTATTTTTCGGCCAGGGGGTTTTGGTACTATCACTGGTGGTGAGTGCAGAGACGAGAAAAGAGAGCCGGTGCAACGCCATGAGGAACACGACGGTTTGTGTGGGGTTGTATGACGGTGGCTCGGGCGCGACGCCCTTCCTGCCCATGCCAGTGCATATGAGGACTTGGTCTGCTACGGCCCTCTGCGTCGCTGGGATCCCCGCGAAAAGCCGTCCGCACAGTGCGCTTATTGCTCCCGGTAACACCACAACCTGGATCACTTCGGCCTTCCTAAACAGGGAAGGTCCCAAGAACACTGGAATGAGAGGACGCCATGGCACCATCACTAGGTGCCATGACTTTATGAATGACTTCATGGGTACATTCCAGACGGTAGAATTGGGGCAATTAGGAGAGCCATCCCACAGAATCTTACCCCTCTGGCGTAAGGTACTCCTAAGGTACGAGTTTGTGGTACCGCGATAACTGGGCGCTACGAGGTCCGGCAAAGTTGCGTCACCGCGATCAAGTAGGATCTAGCGGTACTGCAAGTATCCTGGGGTTATCTAAGGTCCACCGGTACCGCCATAATCTAGATCCGTCCCGTCAGTGGCTTGCCCTACAAGTCTCCGCACTTGACATCTTAGTTATACAAAAGACGTAGGTAGAGCAACTCAAGAGGCGCCAAAACAGGATCCTAGTTTTATTTTTGGGGGGGCTATTTCTGGCATCTCCCCACTATCGTACTCCGGCCGCTTTTGAAGGCAGCCATTTCTGGCTCTCCTCAATAAGCCACTCCTTGTGATCCAGCCTCCGCCATGAAGGAGGAAGCCATTTCTGGCTCCCCATTCGTGCTCCAACCCCTTCACGATCTAGCCCCCAGCATGCTCCAGCCCCAATTGTTCTCTGGCCCCAATCGTGATTAGCTCCCTCATGATCTAACCCATTGTGCTCCAGCCCCAATCGTTCCGGCCCCAATCAATCTCCGGCCCCAATCATTCTCCAGCCCCAATCATTCTCCAGCCCCAGTCATTCTTTGGCCCGAATCCCATCCGTGATCTAATCCCGTGATCCAGTCCCCATTGTGCTCCAGCCCCCTCCATAATCCAGCCCCCATCGTGCTCTAGCTCCCTCACGGTCCTCCCCTCGTGGTCCAGCCCTGCTACTCCTGTACTCCCCTATAACTAGCCCTATTCTCCAATTAGATTCGCTCAACCCTAACGCTCACTATTGCGGGTCGGGAGGTCCGCGATTCCGCCTCGCTCATAGGTCTTGCAGACCCTTATAGGTAGTCCATAAGACATACCAACCAGTCTTGTGAGGGTATTAGAGCCCTAGTGGCACATCCTCTGCTACTCCCGAGGGATTCATGAAGGATCAATTGAACATTCCCTATTGGATGATCAGTCTACCCTCTCTGGTCTCATTGGCACCCTAGCCCGCCGAAGCAGCTTTGCTTGCCAATAGACCGATAGCCGTGAAGCATGCCTAGGCACGGCAAAGACACAATCCGATCCCTAATGTTCATAGTTATACAAGCCTACGCGTTTGGTCCAGCAATTGCCTATTAGCTCCCACTTCTTTGCCTTGCTGTGCCCCTTGAAATGCTGGAACCCATCACCTTGATCATAATTGTAGAGTCCTCTTTCAGCTAGGCCAAAGCTTCCATATGCCGTGTCAAAGGATTGACTCTAGTATTACCATCCGATTACTCAGGAGGGGGAGAGATGCTGCGTGCAGTGAGAAAGAATGTACTATAGAGAGTCTGTAAAACTGTGAGCCTGAAGCTGAAGCTGTGGGATATGCAGAATAACCTCATAATTGTAACAAGAATCCTCTACAATCGTGATAGAATTCATTGATGAAGTGTGGAGCCTGTTCACCCGGCTCACCCGAAACTCACCCAGCTCAGGTGAGCACAGGGCGGCATCGCTCACTCACCGAATTGGGGGTGAGCTTGCCACTGTCTTCTTGGCTGCGGGGCAAAACTAGAGCTTCAAAAAGTCAACTACAACAACAACATCAAACTCTCTCCACACTCCACCCTCAAAGAGCAAACCCCGGTGGCTATGGCAGGCAAGAAGAATCTCGGCGAGAACTCCAAGAAGGCCGCCGGTAACGCCAAAAAGGCCGAGTCGGCAGCACGAAAAGCTGCTGAAGAAGACTCCAAAAAGGCGCAGTCAGAAGAGCAAGAGTGGTCCAAGGGCGCGAAATCAAACGCAAAGAAGTACTCATCACTCTCCACTGCTACACTACAAAATATCTATACCTTTCGACCAACCAAGAATCTAACACCCATCTCAACACCAGAGAAGCCGCCGACGCCAAAAAAGCCGAAGCCGCCCGTAAGAAAGCAGAACGAGACGCTCTAATCGCCGAGGAAGAAAAAGCCCTTAAATCAGCCTCCACCGCAAAAGCCGCAAAGAACTCAAAAGACTCCAGATCCGCCTCCAAAAAACCCGCAAAACCCCTCTCCCTCACTGATCTCTCCGACGACGACCTCCCCTCCTCCTCCGCTCCAGCCCTCAATGCCACCGGCATCGACAACGCGCTCGACGCACTCTCCCTCACAGCCTCCAGTGCACAAGACAAAATAGACCGTCACCCAGAGCGGCGTTTCAAAGCTGCACTCGCGGCCTACGAAGCTCGACGGATGCCGGAGGTAGAGAACGAGAATCCCGGGTTGAGGATGCAGCAACGGAGGGATTTGATCAGGAAGGAGTTTGAGAGGGCGCCGGAGAATCCGTTTAATATGGCGAGTGTGAGGTTTGATGCTAGTAGGGAGGAGATTGAGGAGGTGAGGAGGAAGGAGAGGGAGAAGGTTGAGGGGAGGTTGGCAGAGAAATGAGCGGGGGAGTTGGGATATTGAGAGCTTCAGATTTTGGTGAACTTTGGGATGGAGAATGGGGGGTGATAGTGTCGTTTTGAGGATTGCATATCCACTCCTCTCATTCTCTCTCGGTGATTAGACATATTGTTTTCTTTTATAGAGGAATGCTTCCTTTGAATTTCATCTCTATAGCATACTTAAAAACCCAAAGAAGACAAGAAGAGTAATCAATGCAATCGAATCAAGGTATACAAAGAGTATTGCATCTCCAATTCCTAAAAAAAGAAGAAGGGGGGAATAACTAAGCTATGTTGCACACCGCTCATCGAGAAATCCACTTCGCGAAGTGCGTACGCGGCTCGACGAGCGGCGTACGCCTCTCGCGGAGTATGTAC
>JAJDMY020000903.1:0-11401 GCA_022345705.2 Sabuloglossum arenarium
GCAGCATCGCATGGAGCAAATAGCTCTCTGTTTAAGTTGTGGTATTCTAGTAAATATTTAGCCGAAATCGTGGTATTTCAGTAATTAACCCTTTTTTATATCTTAGTGGTTGGTTGAGTTGTGAATTGATTGATATTGTAGTAGGGCACGGGTAAAAAAAGTAGTGCTTCTCTTCGCGGCGGTGCCAACGTTTCTGTATTAATTATGCGATCACTGAGTTCAAGATGAGGTGTAACTGATGTTCTACTGCGTAAACGATGGCCCGAGAGAGAAAAAAACTCTAGGTGAATTCCCCTGAGAAAACCTTTCCCTATGATAAGTCTACCAACCTCTTTTCAGTCCCGCCTTGGTCTAACCAATAGTATACTCCAACAGTATCTTACGCCGCCTACGCTGTTTGATGAGCACAGGCACCTCACACTCGCTGAGCTGAATTCGTTCACGCTGCACCCACCGATTTAAGGTCTAGGCTAAGCTAGGCGGAAATTCGTTGTGTGGTGGCTGTATTTTACTAATAGGGAAGAATAAAGTGGGCGAGGTGGGAGTTTATGCGCCTACACATTGAAAAGGCGGTGAGCAATCGCTGAGTTTAGATGTGTAGTAGATTAGTAACGTTTTCGTGGTAGAAGTAGTGTGGTATTTCAGTGGTTAACTTATATGATTTAGATGTTGTGTCCCACTGTACGCAGTACTAGGAAAATATCTACGAGCGGCGTGCGATAGTTGTGTTGTAGTAGTTAGTTAGGTGTGCTCGCCTTATATAAACTCTCTATGCTTCAGCCTCGCGCATGGCGCTCTACCAGCCTGCGTACCGCCTTCCTTCCTCAATCAGCATAATTCTGCTATTCTGCCTTATGGACAAACCATACTGTTCATCTAGTAATTTGGAATTTAGATGGAAGGATGAGGAGGCTGACGATGCATGCATTGTTGGTGATAGTGGAGGAAGGAAGACATGCAGAATGGATACTTAGAGGCAAGGCAGCTTTGGATTTCCACCCACTATTGTTTCCTTTTCTGAAATTTCATACCTCTTCAGCTCATCAACTCTTCTGGAATTAGTTGCAGTTTCATGCACCCCCCCCCCCCCCCCCCCTCGGGGCTGGCACGAACTGCATCGCGAATTGGGGCTGAAGAGCATTTTTCATCTGCAAGAGGCATCAGCCCCTCCACCATCATGGTAGAAAATGAACAAACATCCCCCAGCTTGGTCAATAATCGAAAGCTCACTTTGGCTAACTTCCACTACCAAACCCTTTTTTTTTCATTTCAAGACGTGAAAAGATGGGCGCGCTAGCCGACATGCTACACAGCGAGATCCGTGAAAAGCTCAAGCCTAAGCAATTCCCCCTGCGGTACCTGGAGATTTGGAATTTTACGGTGGGGTTTCTCGGCTCTTCTTGACTCCCGATTGCCGCTGACTAGCTTTGTCGTGTCAACCAGGATAAAAGCAAACCCAAGATTAGAGAGGGTAGTTAGTCTGAATCTTGACAGCGACAATGACGTCGACGACTGGCTTGGGCAGACAGTATGCTATGGACATCCATCCCCGTTGCACATCAGTTAGGTTGATTAATTGATGCAGGGAGATTACCTCGCTCCTGTAAAGTCGGAGGGAGGATCGACTGTATCTGGCGGCCTTCGCTTGCTGTGAGTTTACAGTGTAATTTCTCCGGTGGTGTTGCGGTATGCTGATCGTGTTTTGTGAGTTCTAGGTACCAGGTATGGAAAAACAATGACTTAGTTGAGACGCAGACCGTGCTGCCCTTCTCGAGAGATATGTTCGATAGGGTAGCTGACAAGATGAACTTGTCGCCATCGTATCTTTATGACTTCTGCACTGCGAAGTATATAACTCCCTACATAAGTCCCATAGGTAGGGGGACAAGTGGTGATATTGGGTATGTTCAATCTCACTCTAATCTCTCGGGCTTTGAGGTGGTCCCGCAAGTGCTAAAAAACCCCTAACAGGATTACATGCCAAAGCCCCACCTTCGACGACTGCTTCACGACGCTCACCCTGTCCTTCAACTCAACCACGCACATAACACACGGCTTTATTGGCTACGCCAACTCTGAATCCAACCTCCTTCTCCTCCCAGCCCTCATGACTGCCGCCGACCACGCTAACTGCCCTCTACTCCTCCCTGCAATCTTCTACCGGACGTGGCTCGAGATGTTCCGCCTCGAAAATGCCAACATCAGCTGGCGTATCTCCAGGGTGCAGCAACTGATGGAGGAAATGGTGGCCTCTACGTCAGAGCTGCTTGGTGGGGAGAAGTTAACGAAGTTCGAAGAAGCACATCGCGAATTGTTGTTCGCCCATAACGTTCTCTCGAGTTCGATGGCGGGGTTCGTGGCGGGGTTCGGAGATCAGCTGCATGATGCTATCGTCAGCCGAAAGAGCAAACCGGGGGATGATGACACGGGCAGTTTGGAGGATTTTGTGAAGCAGATGCGGATAATTGCAGTGGGGGAGCTTAATCTGAAGGAACGTATGCTGAGCCGTGGGGACACGCAATTGAAAGTGGTAAGTTTCTTTTCCAGTTCATTATTTTCCCCCTTCAAGTGTAGCCATGTTACTGATGTGGATGTTTTTTTTCCTCACCAGCTTTACAATCTCATGCAACAAAGCGACAACGCGCTCAATCGATCTATCGCCGAAGATTCAAGGGAGATTGCCAAAGCGAGTAAGCTGGACAGCTCCTCGATGAAAGCAATCGCTGTATTGACCATGGTTTTTCTTCCCTTCTCTGCTGTGGCAGTACGTTCTTGCATCCCCTCTGCTCTGTTAATTACCAAGTTTGCCGGATACCTTCTAACGACAAGTTACTATAGTCAATTTTCAGCATGTCCCCCTTCTTCACCAGCGCCTCCCCCGGGTCCGCAGTCGCGGCTTCCTCAGACTTTTGGCTGTATTGGGCTATCGCCGTGCCTCTCACTATTACTGTTCTTGTTGCGTGGTTGGTGTGGCTCAACCGAGTACCTCTAGCACAGCATCGGAAAGGGTTAATGGAACGGTGGAGAAACGCCATGGTGAGGCGGGAGAAGGGGGGAGATACCGAGCGGGACGTGGGGGATGTTGAGCACAAGTTTATAGGATAGGAAGCTGACAACACGAGCCAGAATGCTCCGGAAATGCAGAATATTTACTAACTACCATGAATCCTCTCTCAACAGATAGAGATTTGTAATTACTATTTAAGGGCAATTCATTCTATACCATCTAGGATATGTTTGCACCTGATAAATTGCTCTCCTTGCCTAGTTTTCTTGACTCTGGAGGGTGTGAAGCATCTGAAGTGGTTCCAGAGTTGCTGGGGTCGCCTCCATTAAGCGAATGCTTAGCTTTAGGCGGGTCCTCAACTGAAGCTAGAGGTGCTTCAGTGGAATTCAGCTTAGCATTCAACATCTCTATGTGCAGCCCTGACTCGAATCTTTTGATTCAACCCCCACCAGGTAAAGAAGGGCCCCCTACTTTGAATAAAATAAGACTTGAATTTCAGCTGCAGCTTCGATTGCGACTCGGAGTGTCAAATAGAGGTGATGGCGGAAAAAATCGTGGTGGTTGGGGCAAGTAAATATAAAATTTAAGACTGTGGTGGGTAGCCAAGTAAATATCTCTAAATAGATTGGAATATATTTTCTTTTCTTTTTCTCGTCGATGGAGGAAACATTAATTAGAGATGAATGTGATCGTGGGCATGTAGGGCAAATATTATTGTGCGTTTAGGGGAGGTTAGCCGATCATCGTTAATAACCTAACGTGTCGAGAGCGATACAGATCCTCATGCCCCATCCCATTAACATGCCTCACTCCACCATGTACATACCCAACGGTTGGGTCACGAAGCGGATTGTACTGCCCCATCCCAGTAACATATCTCACCCCCCTTACATATCCATATCCGCAATCCAGGTTCTCGCGGCCCCTCGCTCCCCCTCTCCTCTCATCTACCACGATAGGTGCGTCTCGGTTTGTACCGCTTCTTCTCTGCATTGTTGGGAATGGTGCGTCTCGATTTGTACCGCTTCTTCTCAGTATCGTGGGGAGTGGTGCGTCTCGATTTCTACCGCTGTTTCCATGCATCGTGGGGAGTGGTGCGTCTCGATTTTTACCGCTGTTTCCATGCATCGTGGGGAGTGGTACATTGCGATTTCTACCGCTGTTTCCATGCATCGTGGGGAGTGGTGCATTGCGATTTCTATCGCTGTTTGCTCTCTCCCTCGCGGGAGGTGCAGCGGGATTTCTGGCACTTATTCTTCTGTGACCTGGCATGGATGGGCCGTCGATTGGTCGTTGTAGCTGTAGTGGTGACGGTGGTAGCCGTATTAGAGTTATCTATCGTGGTGGGTGTATCTTAGTACCGTATTCGCATCCGCGAAGACGGCCGATAGTTCGGTAGAGAAGATGGATGACCTTTCAGCGGGAGATTTTTGCTTCTTTTTTGTTTTGGGGCTTTGGTGATGGGAGAGGGTGATGAGACGCGAAGATGGGGTAACTTCACGTCTACTTATCGCAGTATCATGGCCTCTGTAAGGAGGCTCTTGACACAGAAGGCGGCTATGTGTTGCGAGAACCTCAGCTGGCTGGCGCAGCAGAATCTGTGCCAATGATGTGGTGGCTTAGACATCTCACCGCCTCGTCTGTTGCACGCTTAACGAAGTGGTTTTCGACCTGGGGCCAATCAGGAATTAAACCGACCTGCAGATGCTTTTCATCGAAGCTTTATCAACCGCAACCTGATCTTGTGTCTTCGAACGCTTGGATTCTGTCTTTTTTCCACAAGCATGGATAAGTAGTGCTTAGAAGATGCACGAGTTGGACGAGGCTGGGCAACATAGGGCTTTGCTATTCATTCGACTGTCTTGCCGGAATGACGTCGGACCTACCTCTGGTGCGACTAGAAACCTGAAATCCTTCCAGGATCTCCTGGATCCGACCGGTGAGAAGGTAAGCCGCAATGTGCTGTACTGACTGAAAAACTCCAATTCTTTGTTTCCTCCGCTCTTTCCCAATTCTATTGACTACAACCGATCCGTCCCAATCAGGAAAATCCTGAGACAAAGAAATGCGCCTCACGTTCTCAACATGCCCTTCTGCCACTCCTCCTGCCCGCATGCATGATGCTTCACTCCACCATATCCAATAAATACTTCCAACATACTCCCAAAACATCACGATCCCTTAGCCCGCTTGGCCTTCTTGACCTCACTCTCACCATGAACCAAGCTTGTAGAAAACCACACATGCTACTTGCCCTCACCATCCTCATCGCGTTCTTCGTTGCTTCTTTGTTGTTGTTGTATAGACCCCTCCCTGGCTTCTTCCACCACCTTTCCCACTCCCTCTATCAGTCTGTCTGTCCGAACCCCTTCAGTAACACCACAACATTCACCTACCACCTCGAGTACCAGAATATGTCGCATTCTGCGGACTCGCTATGGGAGGAGTTGTTAACGGCGAATGGGGGATTCCTGATTAAGGATGACGATAATGAGATGAAGGGAACAGGACAAGGGGAAGGCGCGAAAAGGGCATATGGGATATCGATGTTTCATCAATTGCATTGTTTGCAGTTGCTGAGGGGGACGATTCAGGATTTGCAGGCGCGGAAAGAAACAATTAACATAAACGAAAGAAAGAGTCATGGACATGGACATAACCATGTGGAGGGAGAGGGAGGGGATGACATGGAGCTTGAGCATTGGTTGCATTGCTTCGATTACCTGCGGCAGGTAGGCGTTTCCAGTAATTTGCGTTTCTCTTCCCTTTTATGTTGTTGGCCAGTCGCGATTGCTCATTTTGAGGCTCGAGAGCATTCCCGACGATTGTTTACGGGGATCCCAACCGTGGTTCAGATATTGGTTGCTTATTCTATGTCTAGAGTATTGTCTGCTGCGCTGACGGCACAATCGAACGATCACAAGCTCTCTTCCCGGGTGAAGACGTTGTTAGTGGTATGAATATCTCACACCAATGTCGGGATGCGCGGCTTTTGTATGAGATATCGGAACGATCGGGCAGTGGTCGGGGATAAGAACAGCAAATCAAGGTTCTTGTGGGAAAACTCACCTTCGAGTCGAGTCCCTAGCATCCGCGAAGCCAAATTCCCATTAGATCCTAACACCAATACTCATATGTCACTCACGCAACTAATCACCTCGCGATACTATGGGGCAGCATGGATATCAGGTCTCATAAACCGCTCATGGGGTATGCGCAGCCCATGGAGGCGCAGCATTGGAGGCCACCAGCTGAAGGTCCCCAACCGGAGGCCCTATACCGTGGCGTCTCTACTATATAGTTAGCCTATTTCTCTAAAGGAAACGCTCATTAAGCATTCAGAATCAATTCAATTCTAGCTATATACTCCGTCCGCTTCCTAGCTCCCCCAATATTGGGTGGATCGGGGGAATGAAAAGCTACTTACTAGGACGTTGTTAAAGTCTTGATAGCGGATGAACACGGCGAAGTCCATAGAACTGAGGTAGCCGGGAGAGTATCTTAACCATTGTCACCCGTAACAGTTTCTGTCGTTGCCTTTGGCTCGTCGGATGCCACTGTTTGTCTTTGAATAGGGTCCAAAGTCCATCCATGTGGTATGCTGCCCTGGTCCGGTGATATACTGGACGTTGAGTTTGTTGGGAGCATTGTGGCGACAGTACTGCCTGGAGTTTCTTCACACCGGCAGAGAATCCGACGAGAATAGGATAGACCGAGTTGGCCAGCTAGAATTCAAACACTAGATCCTAGCCTGTGAATAATCCGAGAGAATGTAAATGGACAAGGCCAGTTTGAACAGAGTCAATCGGTTATTGTTTGGGAGATTTACTCGTATAGCACATGTTGTACCCCGTTCTCAGAGTTTGCAGCTCCATGGAGTGGGTACGCCACTCAGCGAGTGGTGTACCCCATTCGCAGAGCGGTCCCACTCGTCGAGCGGGGTACTCGATGAATGGAGGCCCCCTTATCGAGGAGTATATAGAATGAAGCTATTCACACATATTCCTGGAATTCTGAAAATTGCGGAGCCAATTTCACTGCATTGGCATGCAGTATAGGTGAACCTTCATCTGAAATTGAACCGCTTAGCGATATTGAGTCCTTAAAAGTGCCTATAGTTGCACCCCATTCGCCGAGTAGCGAACTTCATGGAGTTGGTGTTCCTCACTAAAGGTGGCAGTTTTTGGGTATCGTGCTCACTATGTTGGGCACCCCCCCACCTAATATCACACTTAAGCGAGAATTCACTGCTGCAAGCTTTGCTAGACTTGATGAAATAACCATCTGGCTTGTCAAGGACAACAATTGATAAAATAGATAGCTTTCGTATATAGCAGTCTAATTTACCAAGCGATGTAACCCACCTTTAATTTGATAGGGTCTGAAATTATACCACATCCTACTATTGTAACCAAGTGCAAACAGGCAACTACATTGACATCTCGATCGGCGACTTGAGTTA
Organism: Sabuloglossum arenarium; assembly: GCA_022345705.2. Taxonomy (NCBI): domain Eukaryota; kingdom Fungi; phylum Ascomycota; class Geoglossomycetes; order Geoglossales; family Geoglossaceae; genus Sabuloglossum; species Sabuloglossum arenarium. The sequence continues at coordinate 7,470 of JAJDMY020000903.1, forward strand.
GAACTGGAACGGTAATTCAGTTATTCACTCAGGCCGCAACTCGAATAAGAAGGGCCGAAATACTTGTTATAGTAGAACAGGTGATAGCTGAAAATACGGAGTATGACAAAACTGAATGCGAGACGGAAAAGAAGATGATGATGAGAATGAGAATGAAGAGAATGGTTCTGGTGGCTTGGGTACTATTCTGGTTGGCTGGGAATTGAACTTTACAGAATGAATTTTCTTGTTTACTAATAGCTACGAATTTGCTTCATAAAATGAGCATCTATTTCGTCAACTCGTCTAGTGGATCAAAAAGATGGATTGTTGATCAAATCGAGCACTTGATGAACCGGACAGAACATATCCTGCATGTCGAAAAGCTCTTTTAGTCCATACTGAGATATACTCTTGATTGTCCTCGCAGAAGATATGTGTAATCGGTTTAGATACCACAGTAGTGATTTCTATGGGCGCGTCTAACCTTATGGCCATTCGCATCACTTTTCCAACAAAGTCTCATCATCTTTTGCTTCGATGTAGCAGTCCTTGTCGTCGAGATTAGAAAACGATTGGTCTCAAAGTCAATGCGGGCGGGATCAAGGCTATAATCCCGGACCAATTGTATACTACTTCGCCACAACGTTTAGGCGGGGTTCTGGCGACGGGTCGCAAGACAAATCCAACTATTCAACTTCCTTTGATTCTGAGCCATCAACAAGTGATCAGGTAATGCGGCGTCCTACAAGGTCATAAACAAACACAATACTAAGTGATTGCAATTAGTAGGTTGTACCTAAATCTTCCAACTAAGCCTCCCTCTCCCTTTCAAGGCCCTCAAAGAACTGTCTTCAAAATAAGCAACGACATCTTAACATGAGCGAAATGATACCAAACGTTGTGCGAGAAAGTACCTCTATTGAAAATGCTGGACCTGTTCATAACCAGGTTGGAAGGAACCAAAGCATCAAAGGGGGAATACAGTAGTAGGCTGCATTCATAAACAGTTGGACACAGAAGCCTGCTAACGCTCTACTCTTCTATAGTTATAGCGGAAAGGAAATAATGAATATTGATAATATTAATATATTTTGCTTCGACTCAAAGATGGACTCAAACTCCAAGCGTCAAGGAAGACACGATGCTGGTCTGGAGTGGATCAGAAGGGCGCTGAAAGGCGTGAAAGCCTTTGGAAAAGATGACTGTGGCTCTCCCCCCGCTGTCGATGAAATAGCTTCGAACTTGATGCGTCAAGGGAGCTATGACGAGGCATTGAAGTTGTATCGAAAGGCGTTGGAAGGCCGTATGGAACTTGGGATGTGGGACCGTGATACTCTCACCAACATACACAGAATAGCGTCAATCCTAGAGCTTCAGGGGCATTATGACGAGGCGTTGAAATGGTATCGAAAGGCGTTGGAAGGCCGTGTGGAACTTGGGATACGGGACTGTAATACTCTCACTAATATCCACCAAATTGCATCAGTCTTGGAGCTTCAGGGGCGTTATGACGATGCGTTGAAGTGGTATGGAAAGGCGTTGGAAGACTCTGAAAAAATCCTTGGGAAAGGGCATCCTACTACTGTATGCGCTGGCTCTGAAAAAGCTCGACTGTTGAAACGGATGACAAATTCATGAACCATATATATCGCAGTCGAAATCTTTCTCAGACGGTAATGATAAACGTCCAACTAGAGAATCTTGAGTGGCGAAGGTGCACCGGCCATGATGGTGCTAGTTATCTTTATCAGATCTGTGTGGTGCAATCAATTATCATACAGTGTTCAATCTCTATATTAATATTATCAATTTATCAAGGGATAATTATGTATTCGCGTACCACTTACTTTTACTCGGATACCACAATTTTTATTTACCTGCATACCACGAATCCCATACACCTACCTGCCAATACAATCACCTTTTGGCGTAATAGAGGTGATCAGCACCTAAGATGCTTATGCTTCTGCTTAGCTTCGCCAGAGCAACGCCTTCAATTTGGATATAGCGGCCGAAAAATATGCAGATTTGGATAAGCATATGTTTATATAAGCATGTATGGTTATAGGTTTGTTTTGGTGTCGCGAATAAGTATAATTGGTTGAACTATGTTTTTGCAATTTCCAAGCCGTTTCCCATGGGCGTATTCGGATCAAAAGCAATTTCTGATATTCAAGTGATATATTAAACAGGGCTGTAACCAAAAGGCCTAGCTAAAATACTTTATAAGAATGGGTGCGGTGGTGGTGATTTGCGTGGTAGGGAAATTCGTGGTATTTGAGTAAAATAGGGTGGAACGCGGGTAAATAAAAACAAAATCGTGGCATCTCAGTAATTATCCCTACTCATATTCGTGGTATGTCTGTAATTAGCTCCAAAAGATAACACAACTATGCCTACAGGGATTCCAACTTCAAGACCAAGCTTGGTTGAACTTGAAAGCCTTTGAGATGATTCAAGACTAGAAGATGGAGAGGAAGCCCCCATATGCTGCGTCACCGTCACTGGTGAAATTTATGTTAGTAGATTGTTCTCCATCCCTGCCGTGCATTGCGTTGTTCTTGTACAAAGCTACAAATGCTGCACCCCGCTCATCGAGAAATCCATTTCGCGAAGTGGTACCCCGCTCGTCGAGCGGGGTACTCGATGAGTAGTATACCCGACTCGTAAAGTGGAAATGTTCACCGCTCGACGAATGGGGCACCCACTTCGCGAAGTGAAATCCTCGATGAGCGGGGTGCAACACAAACAACAACATCAACTCCGTTCCACATTCATTTGCGTATGCGATAGAGAATTTCGTCCCAGGTTGCAAATCTGCATTTGCTTGACGGTAGATGAGAAGGGAGATTACGATAGCTATTGTGACCGGCGAAAGAAATACCATTGTACCCTCAGGAATACCATGTCTGGGCTGAATCTTCAGTTGCACAATCTTCAAATAGAGGTATGTGGCGTGAATACGTACCGATCTCACACAAATGAAAATGCCACCGAAGCGTCAACTGTTTGCGCCACTCCACCAGAGCCCCAAAAGAAAGTTGAGTTCTGGTAAGAAACAGTCCATTATCGCTGCTCCAAAACATGGCCCCTACTCCGAGCAATTTTTATAGGAGCCACTTCTGTCTCCTGCTCCTCAATGGTGGATATAGCATAAAGTAGCTGGCGCGTTGAGCACCATGCCTCCGGAAGAGGACCAGTGCATTAGATTGATACTGTGAGTGGAGTGGTATGCATCTTGGATGTGTGACTCCCCCAAACGGCTAAGTTGGCTTACTTGTCTGGGGGATTTATTGGCTAGAATCAGCAAGAGCTCTCTGAAGAGCGAATCGGGTGCGCCTAGTTTCTGGCTGCGGAACTGTGCTTAACGAGGGGCTACCCAATGAACAGCCTACTTGGCAACCAGTCGTGCAAGCAAGCTGTCCCGCCCCACCTCGAAAACGATTCCTCACTCTGTTGCTTCCTGCTCGGTCGCAGGGCAAAAATCTAAAGAACGTCTTTGAAGAGTCAAGGAGCACCGCAATCCACACTTTGCTCTTGATCCAAGCGCCACAACGACAGGCATAGCTACATCCACTTCTTGACAATAAACAACAACAATGAGGCGACTACTATATTCCGTGTTCTCCTGGACCTCCTGTTGTTCATTGCTGGTTTCAGGGTACTGCTACTACCCGAACGGTTTGCTGGCGACAGACTACAGTTACGTGCCCTGCACAAATGATACCGCCTCACCATGCTGCATCCAGAGTGAAGGTGATGTGTGCTTGTCAAATGGGCTGTGCTATTATTCGACTGGTCGATATTTCTTCCGTGGTGCATGTACGGATCAGAGCTGGAAGTCCGAAAACTGTCCGAATTATTGCCTTTCAAGTACAGTACTAGGCAACTGATATTGGCCTACCCCGCGCCCGACCGGAACCCGACATTTCTACCAGCTTACGTTTTAT
>JAJDMY020000904.1:0-11366 GCA_022345705.2 Sabuloglossum arenarium
ACTGCGTTCACCGAACCTGAATGGCCTTTCAATGCACGCCGCTCTGTACCTGTTGCCGCATCCCAGAGCCGAACTGTGTAGTCATAAGATCCTGATGCCACCAGCTTGCCATCAGGTGAGAATGCTACTGCGTTCACCGAACCTGAATGGCCTTTCAATGCACGCCGCTCTGTACCTGTTGCCGCATCCCAGAGCCGAACTGTCTCGTCATCAGATCCTGATGCCACTAGCTTGCCATCGGGTGAGAATGCTACTGCGTTCACCCCATATGAATGGCCTTTCAACGCACGCCGCTCTGTACCTGTTGCCGCATCCCAGAGCCGAACTGTCTTGTCATTAGATGCTGATGCCACTAGCTTGCCATCAGGTGAGAATGCTACTGCGTTCACCCGACCTGAATGGCCTTTCAATGCACGCTGCTCTGTACCTGTTGCCGCATCCCAGAGCCGGACTGTCTTGTCATAAGATCCTGATGCTACTAGCTTGCCATCGGGTGAGAATGCTACTGCGATCACCGAACTTGAATGGCTTAAGATTTGTAAATATGGACTCCAGTTCTTAGAAATGGTAGGCCTACGCAATATCCACTTTGGAACCTGATGGGAATAAAGCCTTCTTGTAATGCTTGTTTCCGGGCTGAACAGCATTGCAGAGCAGTACATCTGTAGTGGTGCCTCTTCAATGATTGAGCTATTGCTTAAGAGAAATCGCTTCGCATCGTACAGTATGAGATGTAAAGGCAGGGAAGCATCATTGGAAAGTTTCTGTCGCCACTTTCCCGTAATCCTAGAAAGTAGGGGACGATGTCTGGTAGCATCTCTCCTCTTCGATTTATTAATATAGGCGTTGCGTCTAGTAGATAAGGACCACCTACAGCTAACATCGCTTCTAGAAGCCTAACCATAGTAATACCATCGGACAACCGACTAATTAAGGCAAGACTCTCGAGCCAGAAGAGAAACCGAGTCTGGAAAAAGTCTATAATGCCCGGATGCTTTGTAGGATCGACATTACTTTGTTGTAGATGATGAATCCAATAGCGACAAGCGTACTGAATAGGGAGAGGAATGAACTTGTCCACATCGGCTTTAGCAAGGTCATGAGCCCGCATTCCAGGCCGCTCAAGGTTGCACATGTTCTGTCGGAGATGATTCTTCATAAGCCGGAGACAGCAGTTCAACAGGTGATGGTGGGTGGCTCTAGCGTCGACCAAGAATGTTTGGTTCAGACATCTTGCCGAGTTTAGGAGGAAATCTCGGAAGGACGGATGGAGGAGACGAATGGGCCTAGTCTCCTCCTCTGGAACATCTAGCACCGAATGGAGAGAGTGCAGCGTCGAAATGATATCGCTCTTGGGTTCCCCGAGTATTGTAGCCAAATTAGCATGTGTCATTGCATCGGAGAGTACTACAATACATCCGACGATATGCCTGAACGAGGCCTGCACCCTGGCTACCTCCTCCTGCTCGAGTTTCACCGCAAGCGAATGTGTTAGGACGGTGGTGTACATCTGGTCTAGCTCCTTCTCTGGCTTGGTTGGCGCGCTTCCCGCGGCGACCAGAAGAGAGAGACGATCGCTGGCACGTTGCCCCCCGTCGTGAATAAAGCGGCACACGGTAGCGGCGTGGATAAATAAGCGATCGGACTTTCTTACTAGGAATTGGATAGTTTCGTCAGAGTGTATGCGATCGCCAAGGCCAAATCGTTTGGCTGTGTACGTGAGCTTGTCCTTGTAGAATAGCATAAGGTCCTGATCTACGATGGACTGTTCGATGTCGTGGAGGATAAAATCTTTGTGTGCGTCCTGCGAGATTTGGTCGAACCCGAGATTTATTGGCTGCTCTGGTCGACTCGTGACAAACACACGCAGCCGAATGCTTTCGACCGCCGTAACAGCAGCAAGGCATTCGATCAGCAGGGAGACATCATCCTCTTCGCTGTCGCATTCATCCAGCGCATCGACGACGATGACAACTGGGAGCGGAAACGCGTTCTTGCCTAGCTGCGCCAGCGGTCCAAGTACCAGCTTCTCCCATTGGCTGTACAATCCTAGGTCGAGGATGCGACGGTTGGACGCGAGGGCATCGTAAATGCGTTTTTTTAGGTCTGGCGAGGTGCGGGCTAGCTGGGCGGCGATCGTGATGGCGAATTTCCCCACGGATGCGAGGTCACCACCGCCTCTGGAGAAGAAGAAGCTCGCGCCAAGACGTCTCAATTTGGCGTACCTGCGGGCAACCGTCAGGGCAATGGTGGATTTCCCGGTGCCAGCCATGCCCTTGAGCCAGTATATATGTTTTTCGCCATCGCCGTCCGCCCATTTCTCAATCTGTCTAAGGACATTTCGTCGTGTGTTCTCGAGGCAGGAAGGCGAATGTTGTCTGCTTGCAGCGTCAAACTCGGCTTCTTGGAGACTGTCGAGGAGCTCTGGCGGACTGTCGCGTGAATCTGGAGAAAGTTAGCCAGGATCGACAAGATATGTCAGTTCACTAGTAGGGTAGATTGCCGACCGTTTCGGTGACAACTTACGGTGTATGTGGACGTCCCCACGGACGTTGCCCTGGAACGACAAACCGCCGTCGGCTGCTTCCGCATTACCGAAGTGCTGTTCTACCCGCCCCGCCAGAGGTTCCATCGTGCTTGTTTACCTAAGCAGGAGCGAGCGTCGTTTCGTAATTGAATGTTATTGTACGTCCGTATGTATAAAATGCTCTGAAGAGATTTCCAGTTCCCTCGTCGTCACGGCGAGGCTGGGGCTGTACCCAGCGCCACACACATGGTCGAATCGTAATACGCGAATCAAATGCAGGAGTGACACCCACTTCAGTTCTAAAGGTGTCTGCCACCATCCCTTCCGCTCTGCGTGCCACCAGGATGGATCCCCTCAGCGTGACTGCCAGTGTGATCACCGTTGCGACTCTCGCGTGGCAAAGCTGCAAGGCAGCATACGACCTTGTCGATGGATTGGCAGAGGCGCCGCAGGCCATCGCTAGGTCGAAAAATTCTCTCATCGAAACCCAGAAGACTTTAGGTGCTCTGCAACAGATGCTGACAACGGCCTCTGAACCTGCCGGCGTATTCAATTCTGTTTTGGGTATGATCGAACTAGATGAAACGCTCAAGTCGGCGAAACGCCTTTGCGATGAGTTTGTCGCCGCCATCACGAGCTTCACGAACCATTCGACAGAAGGAAAGTTCAGCAAGCGGGACAGGCTCACGATCCATTTTCGCGAATCGAAGATAAATAAGTTCAATAGAGAGTTGGGCGACTGTCAGAGAACTATATCCATGGTGCTGGTGTCAATCAACTTGTAGGTTCTATGCCCGCTAAGTCCACTCTATTTAACACGGAACAGGATTGTTACTACGCGGACCGCTGACGATGTCCAGCGACTCGGTGATCGTTTTCAAGCCCAGGAGCAGGCCTTGGCCAAGCTTGACACGCAGCTGCACAACCATCAAACATCCCCTGCGTTAGAGGAAGACCCAACCTCTGACCGAGATGCGAGCATGCAGTTGACCGCGGGGCTCCGGAAAGTCTGCCAGGAAGCTCTCTCGGCCACCAGAGCGAAGAGAACTGGGCAAATTTTCGACGACATGAGCACCGATGATCAGTCTCTTGCAATGCAGGGAATCGTTGGCGAGGCACACGATGGCGTGGAACAGTCTTTTGGGAAGATGACGACGTCAAAGAACAGCAGGGCATTTCAAGGCCAAATTGATGCGGCTTCCTTTACGGTGATGTTCGGGAAACGATGATAGCTCGGCAGATGTTGGCTAGCTTATTGTCACATGGATCTGTCGTTCTAGAGGCGGGGGTAAATGAGTGGTATAGTCCTCGAGCAATCACATGGAGGTAAATAAGATTACAGAAGTATTTACAGACTTTTAAACACTATATTACTTAGATCAATGACTAGGGCTGCTCCATTACTGTGGGAGGTTGGAAGAGATGGTATCTATCTCCTAAATTGAGCACATCTTATGGGCTGCTTTGGTTCTTTCATCTCCCAATCCGTCTCGACTCTCCACTCCCTCGCCAGCTCGCGACATCCCACCCTTATGTGTGTCCGCACATCCGCGCGGTGCACAGCCGTCTTGTACAGATGCAGCCAGAAGTTGGACCAGGCGCTCCAGTACTTGGGGCACGCGGTGTCCTCGCAGTACCATGTCCACCGACGGGCGCTGCCTAGGTCAGCGTTGTCTGCGTCGGTGTCGCAATTCGTTGGGTAGTCGCTGTGAGTCCTTGTTGAAAACAACCATGCCTTTCGCGAGTAGTCGTCCGTTATGATAAATATGTAATGCTGTCTGCCTCGTCCAAGATGCTTGTAGAGTCACCAGAAGTTCAAGTGTACTCATTCCAAGCATTCTGATGCCCTTGTAATGGTCCTATTATGTTGCCGTCGATGTTGCTTGCGACTTTCATTACCGTCTGCTGTACGACCGTTCCAAGGTAAGGTCCTAAGGTGTAGAGTCGTTCTTGCTGGGCGGTGGCCTTGCCATTCTTAACCAATACCGAATGCCCTCTACCAATTCCTTCTAGCATGACGCCGCGTTCTTCTCACCAACCAAGCGATACCAGGTTGCCAGTCATGCCTGACACATGTCAAACATCTTTTAGCACAGTCAGTTGTCATGAGTCTCCCACCGAAGCGAGACCTCCCAAAGTAAACAAGGGAGCAACACAATGGCGCGTCAGCGTAAAACAAATCGCTGCGAGCTGACGCCCATTGAAAGAGCTTACCTAGTTGGCCGACGCGATGCTGGTGAAAGCTTTGGTCACATATCTTCAGAAACCAGTGTTCCCAAGTCTACAATCATCAATACAGTCAAAAATGCCTCTGAACGCGGTGACACCAAATCCCTACCACGAGGCGGCCCACGCAAATCAGACCTCAAAGATGATCAAATTCTATGTCGCGAAGTTAGAAAAGGTCCTCGAGCTCGTCGAATACCATTTGCAGAACTTCAAGCCAATATTCAACCTCGACTTTCTCATTCAACAATTCTACGTCGTCTTAAGGAAAATATCATCCACAAATGGCTAGCAAAAGGACGTCCAAGACTGAAGGATGAACACAAGAAGACTCGGTATAAGTGGGCTAGTAAACATTATTATTGGTCGAAAGAAGACTGGGAAAAGGTTGTCTGAAGTGATAAATGCATGGTAGAACGGCGATCAGGCAAAGGACAAGTGTGGGTTTTTAGAACTCCACAAGAAAAATGGAATCAAGACTGTGTTGAACCTTATAGAGATCTTAAGAAAGATGTCAAAGTTATGTTTTGAGGTTGTTTTGGAGGCAGAGCGATGATGGGACTTACAGATTTGCAAGGAGATCCAGAAAGCAAAGGGGGTAGAGTTACAGGACAGATTATTCTGGAGTCTGCACTCAAGAAAATACTGCCACAAATTTTAGATGGTCACCTAGACCTCATATTTATGCAGGACGGGTCTAAAGTTCATCAGAGAAAAGAATTGGTTACATGGTTGAAAGAAAAAGTGTATGAAGTTATAGAGTGGCCAACCTATTCCCCCGACCTCAACCCAATTGAATATGTCTGGGCAGAATTAAAAAAAACTAGTCTATAAACTGCACTCAGAGCTTTATACGATAGAAGGTCCTGAAAATATTATAGTTGAAAAGATCAAGGACGCAGTCTATGAGTCGTGGGAGCAGATTTCTGACGAGTTCCGTTATAGTTTTATTGACAGCATACATAAGCGGGTTAAGGCAGTAAGAAAAGCCAGAGGGGGATATACTCGATACTAAATTCTACTTTGTATATTAGACTACCTACATTCGAAATACAGAAGCGTAATAACTCTTCGTTGCGCTGATGCACAGATTTTGGCCACTTTGTTGGTGCTTTACAATCGCCCGTCAGTTGGAGACTCATGACAACCAACTGTACCATGCCATTCATTCCCAACACCATGAGATCCTCTTCTGCCCCTGCCGATAGCTTATGCTCATTCACCACGATTAACTATGCTTGTGATTGCATCGCTTGAGACATTCTTTGCAGCCTTCAGTAGTCTTAGTATATATGTACTAGCATAAGGCCACCTCGCGACCGCGAGGTTTGAGGTGGTAGGTGTTTATAGGTCTTGAAGCTCAATCTCTAAATGGCTCAAGACTTCTGTGGTCCTTCACTTCGCTCCGGAACAGAGCCTTTCGCCTGTTAGTTTAGGGGGGGAGAGAGTCAATCCTAAAATTTTGATGGGGTTAGGCTTAGTCAGCCACGAGACCAGTTGTTTTCGCTTGCCGCTTGGCACCGAGATGTAGTACTATATAGATATATGTTAAAGAGATAATTACTTGTATGCCACGAAAACTAATATTTTTTACTCAAGTAACACCCTATATTTACTAATATACCACGAATATACAGCTAACATGTGGATCACGCATACCGCATATACGCACATATAAAACTTTTTTCTATCTTTTTTCTCTTCTCCTGTTGTTAAGAAATTAATATTCCTTCTCAATTAATTCCTGAAGCTCTACAAAGTGATTTTAATAGTCGAGAAGATGCTTGTTCTGTTATTTGAGCTTTTAAAATTGAATGGGGAGAGTCTTTTATTGTCTATTGTTCTGATCATACAAGACATATAGTAGTCTGCTGTAACTCTAATTGTAAGTTTGCAATTCAAGTCTCTGTTTTTAAAGGATAAAAAAAATTAGAGTTACTCGCTATAAACCTCATTCTTGCAGTCCTTTTGTTCATTGAAACTTTCGAGAAGCACACTCTATTGCCTATTTACTCAAATAAAATAGTCTTTTGGATTGCTAATAATCAAGAGATCCAGCCAGCTCAAATACAAAGTGCTAAACGATTGTAGTTTGGTAATTCAGGACCAAGTTACTAACAAGCTTGGCGAGTTAGAAAAGCACTTTGTAAAGAAATGAAAAGAGATAAATCTAAGGGTTTTAAAAAGTTTAGATTGTAAGAGATCTTGGATCGGGCACCGCAGATGTCAGTTCGGGAGGTCCAGGTGCGAGAAGGCCTTGATAGCTATTGAAGAAGGCAAGGTCTACAGCTTTAAAGCTGAGGAGGAAGTGTGGGTGACAGAAGCCTTGGGGGTGCTCAAGGAGGGCAGGGCCTGAGGCTCAGCTGCGGCAAAGATAGCAGTAGTAGCTATAAATACTATAAGAGTTGGGTGCTTTCTAGGTGGAGCTCTCGGAGCGAGGAATAGAAGGGGGGTTCAATTGCAAACTAATGCTGTCGAATATATTTTGACTGATGACCATTTTATAAAGGTACAATCAGGTTTACTTAACTGTCACGGCCGACTACGGTCGGCGATCTGGGTGCCGTAGGCGTCGGTCAGGGCAATGGTCAATGTCGTCTGGCCGACCGTCACGTAGGTAGGCTAGGAAATGAACTAAGATAGAACAGGGTCATAGACTATAGTCGGCCTAGCTACAACTAAGGTTTATCTGGGTAAATACAAGTATTGACCAATGGGGTTCCTAGCGAGGGCCCTGTCGGTCCTATATACATGGTTGGAGTCCGCCAAGGCGTTCACTTGAACAACGCTGCCTCCAACAAACATCGGCCTTCGGGGTCGCTCGACCGACTATGGCCGAGCCTCCTACTGGCTGTGACCTTGCACCGGGTCAATGCCCTCTTCCTTCTGTATGGTCGGTCGGCCTGGCCAACCACCTATACCTGGAATGGCCTTGGTGCGCCATGATGCAAATCTTGTCGTAGCCCTGGGTGGTCGTCCCTTCTCCTCCTGTATGGGCGGTCGGCCTAGCCCACCGCCTACACCTGGAACGGCTTGGCTGCTATGACATTAGCCCCCCTTTTCGAGGCTGAGGTCCCTCGAAGCCTAGGGGTATTCTGACCGAGACAGCGAGGTCCGTTGCTGATCCTTTATCCATGCTATCGTGGTTGTTTTCGTTGCAATTACTGTCCTTTCGTTGCATATTCATCTCATCTCGAGGCCTTATACTCGACTCGTGGGCTTCCTTTGTTGGCCGCTGAGTTCTGGTGGTCAGTCGTCATCGCGGTTAGGTCCTCGAGACCGTTCTCTTGGTTTGTCCGATATATTGGTCTTATCCTGGTATATACCCTAAGTTCAACGATGCTGATTTAGTCCTCTTGGCTTCTGACCGACGATTTTCTCTGCGTCAGTTGTCTTTACCCTAGTCGGTCGGTTGGTTCCGGTGTCGGTCGTCGGTTAGGGGGTCGGTCTGCCTTTCGCTCCTTACCCTCTTCTTTTGGGCTCCCAAGATGCCCTTTCGGTCTCTGTAAGTCCATTTTTCTTTTCTGGGTGTTTTTTCGTGGGGTTCTCGTTGTTTGTTGTTTGTTGTTTTGGCTGGTCGCCCTGGGCAACCACACGTCTTTTGCAAAACTCCATCGTGAGTTGTTTCTCGTTCTTCACGCCACATATCTCTTCAACATGGTGAACCCTCTACCCCACACCACGCCATCGCGGATGGACATCTCCTCCCTGCTCTCTCCTGCCCCCGCGCCAACCTCTGGGCATTCCTCTGGGCCTTCCCGCCTGCTTCCGTCGCCTCCGACGCACCGCCCTCCTCCTCCTTCCCCCGAGGATCCTTTCGTTGGGGGGCCCGTCATCCTTGCCCTCCTCCGATTCCCTCAGGGGTTGGATGCTCTAGCGGCGGTCGCATCCGCTGCTGTCGCCTCGTCTCCTGTGGTCGGTCCCAGGGTTGGTGGCTTTACAGCCATCAACTATACCGCCTCCACCACTACAGTCGTGGCGACATCCAGTCGCCAACCCTCCGGTCCCCCCGCCCATGTCCCTAGCTCTTTGACCCTTGGGGGGTCAGTCTCGCCCATCGCAGGCTCTAATGTCGTTCCTCCTGTTTTCGAGGGCGACGCTAATCATCCCGCGACGGATGTTTCTAGCTCCCCGGGACTTCCTACAGTCGTTGCCGTCCCCGTCGCCAGCTTCTCGGGTCCTCTGCGTCCGTCCTTGCGTGCTATTGGCCCCGGCCATAGCAAGACGCAGCGGAACGCCCTCCTGAGGGTCAATAAACTTCTGGTCGGGGCGGTACGGTTGTCTGGGGGTGCTCACTGCTCCGCATGTCGTAGAGGCGGGCAGCTTTACTGTTGGGTTGGCCTTCCTGCGGCTGGGAAGGCCTTTGCCTGCGCCTTGTGCGCCTCGAAGGCTCGGGGATTTGTAGTGGTGAGTCTTACTTCTTTCTTGTCTTTGCCCTTTGCTAATTGTGTTGCAGGATCCCCCTACCCCTGAGTCATCCGCCGCCCCCTCGATCCTGCTCCCGGCCTTTGCGCCAATAATGGCCGGGGGTCTGGGACCGGGGGATGTCGACCGCCCTTCCGACGGCGACGACGTTGACGATGAGGGACCGGTTCCTACTTCTTTCCAGCGGGTTACTCGGCAGCGCCCTGGTCCGTTGGTCGAGGGGATTCCTCACCCCTGAGAGCGCGTAGCGGTCGGGAGTCCGGTAAGTGAACGTCTTCCCTTTCCCAAGTCCGTCCTGCTAACTGTAGTAGGTCAAGACCGACTAGCCCCCTCGCGGTCATAGTCGAGGTCGTCGTTCTGTCTATGGCCCTGTTCGCCAGCCACGGTCGGTTCCTCGACGATCTCGGTCCCCTCCCTCTCGCCGCACTGCCTCTCCAGTCTGTTCCCCCTCCGTTTCCTCTGGCCGTAGTCCTGTATTTAGACCACGGTCAGGGTCGCGTTCTGGGTCGACCCTTCGCCCGGATGCTCGTCGTCCCCTCCTTCTGGAGAACGAGCTTTGGGTGCTGCAACGTACCGTTGCAGCCCAGGCCCAGACGATTGCTGCTTTGCAACAGCAAATCGCAGCGTAGGATCTAACTATTCAGATCCTGCAGGATTCGGATGTGGTGCGTTCAGCGGAGATGGGACGGTTTCGGCGGGCTCTCGAGCGTCTTGGGTGATGGATCGGTCGTTGGTCTCCTTTGTTTCTCTCCTTCTCCTTTTCCTGTATCCTCGCTTTTGTATTTCCTTTCTTTTGGCGTTGTTTCGTTCCTGTTGCGTATTTTTATCCTGTATTTATAGAATAACGATTGTCTTTCCTCCTAACTGCATTTCTTCGGTCCCATCGTGATGTCTTATGTCGTAGTTTTTAAAGATTATAGTCGTAACCTTCTTGCTTAATTTAGGTCATTGGCCCTGGTTTGGTGGGGTAGTGCACGTGAAATTCCCTGACCGCCTCTTCTGCGTTGGACGTATCGTCGGCCGATTGCCAAGTCGCCTCGATACGTGGGAATCCTGCCCATTTTATCAGGTATTGCAGGGTCTCTCTCCTTCTTCTGCCCAATTTCCTTAGCCTACTATCTAGGATCTCTTCGACTTCCCATTCCTCCTCCCCGTTCACTTCCGTCAGTCGGGGTGGGATAGGCGTCGGCCGCTCGGATTCCTGACTGTTGTATGGTTCTAACAGTGATACGTGGAAAACTGAGTGGATACGCATTGACTCCGGCAATACTAGCCTCCTTGCGTTGCGGCCGACGAGGTCCTTGACCATGAAGGGTTCCAACCGCTTGTTGCCCAGCTTGTCCGACGGCAGCTTGGTCTTAATGTGGCGTCTCAATAGCCAGACTTTGTCACCAGGTTCAAAGCTTGGGGTTGACACATACTTCCTATCGTAGGCCTTTGCCTGTTTTTCTTGTGCTGCCTTCAAGGTTCCCTTCAACTCTTCCTGGATTTGTTTGATCTTGTCGGTCGGTTCCTCAGCCGCTGGGACTGCCCCTCTCGCCGTCGGTCATACATCCTCTACCCTTACGGTACTCGGTAATTCTGGATGGAACCCGTAGCTGGCATAGTAGGGCGATACCCCCGTGCTTGTCTGCCTAACATTGTTTAAGTGGAATTCGGCCAGTGGTAACTATGACACCCAATCGTCTTGCTGATAGTTGCAATATATTTGTAGATATTGTTCTAGTGATTGGTTCGTTCGTTCTGTCTGCCCATCGGTCTGTAGGTGGTAGGTCGTCGAAAGGTTGGTTTTAGCTCCCTGCTTCTTACAGAATTCCTGCATGAATCCTGAAGAGAATGGGCTGCCACGGTTCGATATTATCGATTTTGGCACTCCGTGCCTTGTGAATATATATTCCAAGTAGAGGTGGGCCAGCTGTTCTGAGGTGATCGTCTCGTTGCAGGGTACCAAATGTACCATTTTCGTTAGTCGGTCGACTACTACCCATATCGAGTCGAACGTGCATTCTGGCCTAGCCGGGTCTTGCGATGGTAGGAGCATCACAATGAAGTCGGTCGATACTGACTCCTATACCCTGTCCGGTATCGTCAATGGCTGCAGTAGGCCGAAGGGTTTGTGACGTGGCGGCTTGGCCCTGGCACAGATATCGCAGGTTGCTACATAGGTCTCCACATACTTCCTTGCCCC